>CP136061.1:180610867-180731057 GCA_032622095.1 Siphonodentalium dalli | reverse complement strand
CCTACTATCAGTGGCTACGCTGACAATAAAATTAGTTTGGCTAATTGTTTTGGTCATTATGGAATTTGTTTAGCTAATATTCAGAAAAAACACCAAAAACATGGGATTATTTAGAAAATCAAAGTAAAAATAATAACAACCAGCTAATAATAAAATGTTGCTGTCCCCCCCCCCCTTTTTTTTGGGGCGTCGGCTTTTTTTAACACGTTCACTCTCACTAAAAGATAACTTGTAGTATACGGTTCCATGGGGACTACTACTACGAGTTACCATATAAATAACAACAGAAACCACAAGCGATGTAGGTTTTCACGTCAATACATACCCAACAATCCCATTGATCGATTGTATATGTATAAATAGAATGGCTTCAGATACAAATTAAGCTTCCCGCATCCAAATCCAGGGGTGGGGTTGCAGCCCTACATATAGTGTATGCACAAGCGATACACGTAGCATGTTTACCCATGCATGCAAGTTCGATTCCCTGGCAATGAGTGTACAAGTGTCTATATATACATTTATTTATCTTCTAATATAATTTTAATAAACCAAAATTGTGTTATACATTGCTGAAACATGTTATAAAGAGCTCTACATATATGATATTTCCCCAAGCTGTCGGTTATTCAGAAAAAAATAATTACACGAGGTGTAGCCGAGTGAATTATTTGGAGGAATTTCCACCAGTGCTTAAACCCCAGCTACTTCGAGGTCCTTAAATCCTAGAGCTGGGACGGTTATGGGTTTTTCGTGACCGGTTATGAACGGCAAAAAACCGTGATTAACCGTTAACCACATATTATAGGTACTATTATGGGTGGGTAAGCCCAGTATGCAGAACGGCGATGATTGTGATGCTCACTGACATGGTAAGTTTGAGAACGGCTCCTGCCCATTATACAAAGAAGTTGTCACCCATGACACACATAATCACATATCTAATTAAGTACACATCTTCAATTTATTACTGAATAAAATAAATATACAATGTCATTCCCCTGTGAGGCTGTGTTGTGTTCATTTATTGTCCTTGTAAAATTACTCCATCGCCATCGGGATATGTGATCGGGCGGGAAGCTGAACACACCGACACGGAAGTGACGACTAGAAAGGTTTAATATACATTCCGGAATATTTTATTGATTATTCCGCAATTTCCGGTAGCTGGGTGGGCGAACAATTATATTTATTCTTAATGAAATACTTACATATACGTTGGTATGTGATGTTGTCCGGGGGGGGGGGGGGGGGGGGGGGGGATGGATTGAAGAGCCGGGAGTCTCAAGAAATAACTAGTCGTTGATAACAAAAACAATTATCTTCCTGATAATAATACTGAATACGAGTCATGCGATGTGACAATGTTGTAAGATCACACATGTGCTGACCCTTTGATGTTTCGTTTTGACGTCGGCAGGCTGTTAAATGTAGCCTTCAAAGAGCCGACACACCGCGTTTGATGTTGTTCCGTCAATCTCGGATTCATTTTAATTGACGGAGACAGATTAACACTCTTATAGCCAGTTATAGCTGACCATCACAGTGATCATACACTATAATAGTGATGTTACGGTTAACCGATCCGGTCACGGCCATAGTTGGTGGTTAACCGGTTAACCGCATAACCGTCCCAGCTCTATTAAATCCACACGCCTCGTGTCAAATACTACTAGATTTCTGGGAAAAAATAAGTTTGACTGTAGTGCTTATGTCGCGCCGGTCTTGTGCTGCATGAACATTCATGCAAACATAGACATCAAGCATTATAGGAAAGCACAGGGACTAGCCTAGACCTGATTTTCAGGGCAAAGTGACTTCTCCCTGTCACAAAAATAAGGCGAAGTGGGCATTCAAAAGGCCGAAGTGGGTCTTTTCAAAATCAAAATCGACCAGTAGAGTAGTGGCCTATATAACGAAAATAGGATATGTATCATCTAAATTAAAATGATGGAACAATTGTTCAAATATGGAATCTTTATGTTCAAATCATGACTCAATTTAATAACTATGAATAATCTCCAAACATAATTTTGAGAGAATGATAGCATTTAATATAACAATTTTGGCAGAAAAGCATTTTTACAACCACTTATGAATACAATTTTTTTAATTTTTTTTTAAATTAAACAATGCTTTATAGGCGAGGTGTCAGATGAGGTGAGGTGTCACCCGAGCCGGGAATTTATGGCACTATTATTTTCGTATAGGTAAACTATTGTAGTTGTGTGATCCGGATGGTGGTACGGACCTAATAGGACGCTTTTTAGTTTTATGGTCGATATCCCGATGCTACCCTGCTGTAAATAGGCATATATTTAGGATACCCCTATTTATAAAACACACCTATACCCCTCATTCAAATGAGAAAATGTGCAATATTCATCAGTTTTCGCGATGGGTGGGATGACAAGTAACCAAACATACGATGAAATTAGCAGAAGCCTGCCAATCGAGTGACGTTGTCATCTCGTTCTAAATGTCACTTGCCGTAAATGCTCCTCGATTCAATCTGAAAAAAAATCTAGCAAAGATACATCTATGTTTATATCATTGCAAACTACTGCCAATATACTACAAGCTGACGCTTCATATTGGTCCATGGGACCTATTCGGGTGGAATAATGGGGAAAATGCTACCTCTCCCCCAAAAACGAAAAATCAGACTTATGCCACAGAGATCCATAATGCGACTTTATTTTCATGCAAATGAAGTCCAGGAATGTCTTGTGAGATTATGGTCAATGACAAAAACGATGCCTCATTGTTAAAAAAGCAGGAATAACCCATACGGCCTCAAGTTAAATTTGACCCCCCCCCCCCCACCCAAACACCCCAAGTCAGATGATATGTACCATCACCCCCCGCTCCACAAAAGGTGGTGAGAAATCCAGACATACCTGCATCGTAATATTCAACTCAGAGGACTGTGAAGATTTTGTCAATTCCATGTTATTACGGGCTGCCATGGAACTGAAGAGTGACGTGATCAAATTCCCAGACGTGATCAAATTTCCAGGATTGTCATATGTAATTTTTGTTTCAACAAACAACGTGATTGTGGTAGTCTTCAACATTTAGCAAGTGAGTACATCTAAATTACAAGAGCATATAATACCACAACTCCCCTATCATGACCCATGCCACCCACTAACATACATACAAGCGTGATAATATAAACCAAAATAATTCGGGTTAACAACTTAGTTCTAAGGTCACGCTCGATTTTTCTACAAAACTACGGAAAGCCAGAATAACAATAAAATATCTTCAGTCAATCCGGTCTAAGTCACGTTTCTTTGGACAATGGACATGTTTTGTTAAACCCCACTGGCCACCCCAAATGGGTTCCGAATGGGAAATACAGTGGACTCCATGAGTATCCATGATGTATGTCCATACACATATCTGTACGGCATCTGTCCGGAGCTTAATTCAAAAACCTTACTGAATATTAATGCATATTACCTGGTCACGCAAACAAGAATGCGATTCCGTTTTATTTGCGCCTATTGCACAAGAGTTACGTGTATGGTCGTTTACCACATTTCTCAATCATTAAAATCGATGAATGATGCAAAATTATGCAATTGTGCTGTTTTCTTAATGGGGCATCTTACACTCGTTTTTGACATATTTTACCCGGTTTCGCGCAATACTCAATTTTACCCCACATTAGTGTACGTTTCCACTTTAATGCTGATGTTCTGTATATATCATGTGTGTTTTTCAAAAATCTAAGTTTTAATAAGGTCGTTCTTCCTGTCTTTTCCGTGAATACAGATAGTATGTCAAATGCGAAAAAGAGGAAGATCGAAGATATTAGATAACCTGTATCAACTTAAAAATAACAAAGCTAGTGGACCAGATAACATTTCAAATGAATTATTAAAATCAGTAATTCCATTTATGTTGGACGAGGTCAAAAAAATTTCAACACAGTTTTACACTCAGGTCATTACCCTGTATGCCTGGAGCGAGTCCAACAATCAAAACCCTATATAAAAAGGGCAATAGACATGACCCTAACAATTATAGACCTATTGCTTTAAGTAGTAATTTTGGTAAGTTATTCAACAAAGTTATAAACACAAGAATAAACTCTTATCTTGAAGCAAATGACTTAATTAGTGACAAGCAATTCGGATTTAGGAAAAATCGGAGTACAATTGATAGCGCTTTTATATTGCGAACTATCGTTAATAGGTATAAAGAAAACAAAAAACCTATATATGCAGCTTTTGTTGATTTTCAGAAAGCATTTGATTCAGTTGATAGATCGTTGTATTCGAAAAATTGCAACGTGTAGGAATTAATGGTCATATATATGACGCGTTATCTTCTCTTTACAATCAAGTTACTATTCTGTTAAAACAACGGCGGGAATTGGTCCCCCTATATTGCCTACATAGGTGTCCGTCAAGGGTGTTCTCTATCCCCTACGTTGTTCAAGATTTTGATTGATGATATAGCTAATATTTTTGACGAAACATGTGACCCCGTACACGTCCATGATCATAACCTCAATCATTTGCTTTTCGCAGACGATCTGGTGATATTATCTGAATCACCGACAGGTTTACAATCGGGAATTAAGAAGTTAGAGCAATACGCGCTTGACAATGGACTATCTGTTAATGTAATCAAAACAAAATGTATGATCTTTCGTTCAAGGAAAACAAAACATGGTCCTGTATTTAACATTAATGATATGCCAATAGAAGTAGTGGATGAATATAAATATTTAGGACTAATTTTCACATCTAATGGAAAAATGAAAAAAATGCAGGATAATCTGAGCGCAAAAGCTTCAAAGCCATGTTCTTTTTAACAAATTAACAAAAACAACACCGGTGTTACCTATCGCCATTAAATGCAAATTATTCGATAAACTAATTAAGCCTATTTTATTGTATGGATGTGAGATATGGTCCACTGACCTTAATTTGCCGTTCAAAGATACCATACCATGTGAACAAACACATCTAAAGTTTTGTAAACGGGCTCTATGTTTGAATAGAAAGCCTCAAATCACGCTTCTAGAGCAGAGTTAGGCCGTTTCCCCTATCGCGAATGATGCCATTTTACAACTCTTCAGGTACATGCTAAAACTATCAAAAGTAGATGACCATAATATCTTATCCGCATGCTACAAAGAATCTCTGAATTGTAAATTACCTTTAACATGGCTCACCCAATTGTCGCGTTATAACATTGTAACCAATCCCAGAACACATGGAAAAATAAACTACGAACCTATAGGATATTTAAAGATGAATACAAAATTGAGCCATATGTCATTCACACACGATCACAAAATGTTTTCTAGATTGCGCGGTGAGCAACCACATATTGGCAATAGAAAAAGGGAGGCATAGACAACCAGTAATACCATTAGAAAATCGGCTGTGTTCCATGTGTGACAAACAATGTGTTGAATCTGAAATGCATTTTATTATTGAATGTAACGCATACGATGATTTAAGATCTAATTTATTCAGCGAAATTGAGAAACGCGATAGTGAATTCAATAATTTGAATGATGCAGATAAATTTGCACTGATTATGAGAAATGATAATATTAAATTAATTAACAAGGTTTGCAACATAGTCCGGCTATTCTTCCTTCGGCGGAATAATAAAACTTGAAGAAATTGTTGAGGGAATGTTGATAAGAACTGTGTTTGTTATAATAATTTTGTTATGTATTGCTTATTTATGTATATGATATTCATCAGTATCTTGCAACTGCCCATTGGGGTGTTTTGCAATAAATTCTTGTATCTTGTATCTAGTGTGCATTATTCATTACCCTGGACTGACAACCAAAGGCATGAGTCTAACTCCACTCACAAACGACAGCTACCAGAAGATTCTGGAATGTAGAGACAATCTTCTGGCGCACGGCGACGGGAACAAGCACCGAACCCAGTGTGATTCGATACCTCCAGTGGGATTTTGACTCGAGTAAACATGGTTATCATCGCTCATGTTACACCAAGTTTTCTCATGTTAGAAATACAGATATCGTAACGGAACCCTCTCAGCCTGGTAGTTATTGTCTTCGACAAAGCACAACGTCGGCAACGGTAACACGTGGCAATCTTTTTCCCGAGGAGTGCGGAATATGTGACAAACTGGTGATAACACACAACAGAAAGAAACAGATACCGTCAAAGATTATGTGCAAGACTGCAGAGCTGTCAATGAAGCGTGCTGCACTGCATCACAAGGACGAGCACATGATCGCAAGAATCGGTTCTGAAGACTTGATCGCACGCGAGTTCCGAAAGCATGATGTTTGTTATAAAGGGTACACGCATCCACTCAGTGTTGATTCTGTTGGGGACGATTCGACAACGGACGAGTTAACTGTCGATTCGTACTCAGAGGTGTGCACGTTCGTTGACAATCACATTCTCAAACATCACAAGAGCATATCAATGGCCAAACTAAATGAGATGATGTGTTCTGGTATCGGCGACAGACGTTACCGACATAAGCTTAAAAAAAGACTGAAAGAGACATATGGTGATAGAATCCTGTTTGCTACTATCGACCCACAGCAACCACAAATCCTCATATGTTCGTAAACACTAACATTCTCGACTGATGATGTCATGTTGCTAAATGATGAGGACATTTTGAAGAAGGCTTCCGCGGTGCTGCGACGCAATGCGCTGGACTTTGTCGACAAATGCCCCGACCTACCCTGGCCACCCACAGAAAAAATCTCTCACTGATGCAGACAGGGAGCCCCCTGCCGAACTTGTGTCATTCTTCTGTCATATATTCAAGCTACCTGGACATCCTGTCAGTGACCAAATGGCTCTGGTCGCGAAGTCCATGGCACAAGACATACTTCATGGTGTATCTCGTGGAAGCTATTTCACCTGGAAGCAACGTGCTACTCGGTGTGGTAGTACACAATATGACTGGTCAGAAACATCCAATCCATATACTCTCATCACTGGGACATTGTGCGAGTTATGATACGGTCTGTGAGATTGAAAGTGCTTTGGCCGAACAGTCAATCATGCTTCTGAACAATCTGATTTTTCTGCCTCTCCAACCAAAGGACGCGCTGTCGACTGTCAAAACATTCTTTTGGGTTGATAATTTTGACATGAACATTGAGACACCCACAGGCCATAACACCATTCACAACACACATTGCGTTGCTTACCAAGAAAAGTCTCCTTCGTGTGTATACAAAGACACCTATGTTGTGGTACTGAAATCAAAGCAGAGGTCGATACAATCCACCTCTCAAGTTCTAGAACACCGGGGCGTTAATGCGAAGTGAGAACCGCCCCAAATGTCTGAGAGCTTCGAGATACTACTGAGTGCATCAATAACTGCCGCAAGATCGAAGTTGATGGTATGGAAAATGAGCCGAAGTCACAACACGGGTGACCAGTGCATTCCAATATATGGAGGGTGGTTATCTCTCGTTTCCAACAAGACTAAATGTGAAGAAAAAACCATCATAACATACTTACCTCCAATCCACCATCCGATTACAGAGTACAGCACCATTGTCGAGTTTTTACATCAGATCCAATCACACGCTAAACAGGTTATTATGGCGAATGTTCATGTCACATTGGACGTTGGTGCCGCGTCTAAAGTTTATCAGACTGTTTGGAACTACCCGGAGGAGTTCAAAAATGTTATCGTTCATTTAGGTGACTTTCATTTAATGCAAGAAAACTTTGGTGTTCTCGGCAAAACTAATCGAGGACAGTGGGTTTGAAGATGTAATATTCCAGTCTAGTTTATTAGCGACGGGCAATCTCAATGGAGTATTGAAAGGTAAACATTACAACCGAGCCTGGCTGGTCAATGAACACTTCGCGGATGCTTTGGAGAGACTTCTGTTCGAAAGATTCACCCAATACTCCCCAGACGTCCATATTCCTAATGCAATGTTCACTATAATGGCATCAACCCCATTACAAATAGATGAAACTATACTGATGAGTGATCCAGATGTCAAGCAATTTACTGTGGTATATGATAAATTTCGGGAATCCATCAAGGAACGCGATTTCAATGCACGCATGTAAGCTTTCATTACCATTGTTCTTTGCACTTAATAAGGTGAACTACGCGCGGTATGGGACATTCTATGTTCGGCAATTGGAGAAGCTAGCTACCAGCGGCTGCCGAGAGCTCACGGATGTCTGTGTGTCAGTCTGTCGTAGTACTCATAACGGGGGTCGCGTTCCTACTGACCAGGCAGGAGAGCAGACCTTCAACAGGAGTGCCAAGGTACCGGGGGGTATCAAGCAGTTCGCCTGGAACCATGGATCTTATGAAAAATGGGTACTCAACAGACCACAAATGGCCAGATTGAAGGATATGTTATATGATGTAGTTGGTTTGCAGAGTTCCATTGATAATCCTCATATGTCCTGCAGAGCAAGTCGTATCAGCCTTTCAGAGAGAAGAGTCCAGGATGTCTTACGCGTAATACGCGAGGAATTCGTTAACCCTTTCAGTAGTGACTTGGATGAATGTAAACTATACAATTTGTCCTCAGGGGCGCCAGTATCCATCGATATAGCAGACTCTGTGACCAAGTGTGCGGTTTCCGGGAAACAGAGGGCAGACAACTTTTTGAACACCCTGTGCTCATCGAATGATACCCGTGATGCCTTCTTCAGTCCAATCAAACGTGTCAAATTTCTCACTTTCAAGGATGCTAGCAGTAAAGTGAAGGTTATCTCTAACAATAAGTTGAAAGTCCGAGAAGTTGCGATGGAGAGGGATGTTCTTGCCAAGATTTTTGCATACTCTGACACTGCGAAACGTCCTGTAGATATAGACAAAGCGTTGTGCTATTGTTTAGGTGCTGTTCCAGGGATTTTTTTAGGTGTCCTCAGGGTCCGGTAAAAAGGCACCTTTATTCCCAATTGTCAACCACCACATTCCCAATTGCAGGCAGGTATATAATACCATCGGGTTTATTGAATAATTATCAATTTTTTTCCGAGTTTTGTACACTCAGTCGATCGATAAACGGCTGAAAACCCATAGTAAATCGGCGATATCGGGAACATGCCCGCATCGTGTAATGGCGACCTAACTATTAGCTTAAAATGTGAATTACATCGCCTCTACCAGTCAGCGCATTTATGAAAGAGGGATGATAACTCTAAATAAATTGCTGATTTAAAACACGTGTACAGTAAATATAAATATAAATGTTTCGACCAACACATCCTCGGAAAGTCTTAGTGTCCCCATTAAGTAGTATTTAATATGTGTACACAGCAAGGACTTGCATAAAGTTTAAAACAACTTGTCAATTTAATTCAACCCGAACTGTATTCAGGAAACTAATTGCGTAGGTGATGTAAAAACAGCATTTCACAATGACACCGCTGCCTGGATGAACATGAAAGATGCCGCCGACGTTATTCACACTTTCCCTGAACATCGTGATTAGCAATCGCTGGGTGGCAGCTAGGGACCCTGGACAGTGGGCTGGCTGCCACTCAGTGATTGCTAATCATGTTGTTTACATTGTTGTCATGTGAGAGTGCAGTGAAGTGAAAAGAACTCACACATGCTTTTTTTTTAATATGTCTTCGATGAGCGGTAATCTGACAATCGTGTTGTCTCTTCATTGTGGTAGTACCGTACTGGTACATGTAGCTCAATATGGGAATGATAACACGGACACATTGATTTGGTATTAATTATTTTATTTTATTTATTGAATTACAACTAGATAACTATCCATCCTTGGGTGTTTCATTACCGTTTTTTCCGTCGAAGTTTGGTGGATGGCTTGAATTCTTCCGTTGTTATCTGTTGTTATCTGTGAATTTTCAACTTACCTGAGGCTGAGAAATGGACCTCAATAGGCTGGGATTTTAATCCATCTTTGAGTTACCTGTGTTTAAGTTGCGTTATACACCGACAAGTACGGTATTAGTACTATTTACTTGTGTGTAACAGTGATTAATTGAATTTTTCTAAAACATGGAAAATTCCCAATTTTGGTCTGTAAAGACACCTTTTTCCCCAATTCGAACGGACCCGGACCCATTCCCAATATAGGCAGAAAAATCCCTGTGTTCCTAAATGCTTGGCGCATCCAGATGGAACACGACCAAAAGTAAACTTATCGATTGTATCGCGCACACCTTTGAAAATGTCGAAACTCAGAAACTTCCTTGTGCGACCAGTGTTTCAGCTTATATACTTGACTTGATGGCTGTAATCCGTATTATTTCGCCTCTCCCCAAGACCTTCGAAGACCTTGCCATGAGTATAATATCAACCATACCAACCGCATATAAACGTGTTGATATCGTAGTTGACACATATAGGGATAGCTTGATCAAGGGTGCCGAGAGAAGCGACCAAGGGTCAAGTGAACAGTATATGTTGAGGCTCCATATCAAGCGGGCCAATTATGTCAGTCAAATTTGGCGCCTGTCTATAATCGCCAAGATTGATCCACCAGACCCCCAGTTCCACGGTTGGAATGCTGATTTTCAGATTAATTGAACCGCAGAACCATATCCGAGTGAGATTTCATCCATTATGTGTGATATCACCGATAGCGGATTGAGTGAAGCAGTTGATGAGGATGAGGCAGATGATTGTGTAGAAAGCGATGACGAGGTTGACGGAATTGACGAGTGTAATTTACGAGGTTGACGGAATTGACGAGTGTAATTTAAGCGACAGCGCAGAATTCGATTGATGTGGTATCGTGTTTGTTGAACTTTGTTCTTTCACATAAATGCATCTATGAAAGCATGTATCGGTCACTTTGATATAACTGTGCAATGTCAGACTCTACGTTATTCCTATTTCCAATCGTAGTAATACACAAAAGACCCTTCTGATATCAATATTGCTAGGAATATTCGTCAACATTTTGGGGTGGTGGGGTTGGTAACTAATAGTTGGGGAGCCCGCATATGTTCTATTTACACTTTTGCGTACATCAATATTGCTAGGAATATTCGTCAACATTTTGGGGTGGTGGGGTTGGTAACTAATAGTTGGGGAGCCCGCATGTTCTATTTACACTTTTGCGTACAAAAGGTTTGACCCCCTAAAGTTGGTATTAAGTTGCGCATTCCTGGGGTTTAGGGGCCGCTGAACCCCAAAAAGTGCAAAAAATCACTTCTATTTACACTTCCGCGTACATCGATGAATTTTGGTTTGATGATACTCCTAAGTGTACTGATTAAGAAAACACAACTTAAGAAAGGGATTTTCCTGGGGTTTTCAGATAAGAAAGGGGGTCCCATGCTGAACCCCAAAACGTGATTTTTCACTTTTTTTTACACTTTCCCGTACATCCATAATCCATAATATATATTCATGTCGTTTTCTGATAAGAACAAGACTTGTTACCCCCCCCCGCCCCCCCCCCCCCCCCCCACAACCAGATCCATTTTCTAGAACTATAAGAGAGCCAGTTTTATGAAAATTATAGCGGGAAAATCTAGTAAAAGGCATACAAATGTATATATTTTCGTGAAGCTAAGACATAATGACACTTTTTTGGGCCAAAATTGAAACTCACCATTCAAGATGGCCACCAAAATGGCCGCCGGAAGTTGAAAATATGACATTTTTTCACAAATATCTTCTAGATCAATTCATGCTGTTTGGAATTGGTTGAGTAATGCAACTTTATTTTGTGTTTTGTATATTAACTGATCATTGGAGCAATTAAATATGCAATTAGTGGGGTCCTAACCCCTTCCGATCCCTCAAAAATTCGATATTACAGAACGCAGTACAACATTTTACAAAACATCACAATTGGGATTCTAGTCATATTTCAACAAGAAAAGAACATTGTAATGTAAGTGAGTCATATCATTACCTGTGAATATTCCAAATCTCTGGAACCATAAATCTTACCTTGGCTCAAAATGGCTGCGAAAATGGAAATATGGAAAATGGTAAATAATGCCCCAGGGTGTCCTGAAATCGCTTACAAGTTGTGGTTGATGTACACAATTGGCTAATCTGTTTTCTATACATTGCATACTAACATGTCTGATGCACCATGGATCATTTTCACCAGAAATATTGGATTTTTCTTTCACAAAACTTGACATAAATATCGGCAAAAAATACATTTTCAGGGTTCGACCATTTGTTCAAGTAAAATGTAACTATCTTTGGATTGAAAGGTGTTTATTGTTTTGGTCTATCTTAAATGTGCCACACTACGGTGTTTATAGACTAAAATGCTCAAGATGGCTTCCAAAATGGCAACCAAATTTGTAAAAAGTTAAAAGTTAACATATCCCGAACATTATTCTCTGCGTTATCCGAAAAAAGTGGCAAATTGTGACTCACTTGGTTATTGTACGTGTTAGTTACAATGTAATTAACTGACAACTACGTTCTATTATGTTTGTACCAGTTCTGTATGGGGCATGACAAATTCATTTTAAAGTTGCAGTATGGAATTTTGCGGAGAACTTCTTTTGTGATTCTGGCCATATTATTGAAAGGAAATGGGCAGAACTTTGAGACGGAACTGAGATGAACCATGATATGTGGGTATTCTGGCCCATTATGATAAACATTTATCAACTGGATACAGGGTGGAAGCCAAGATGGCAGCCAGGGAGTTACTCTATGATCATAGATGATGATAATAGGTATACAGGGAGTTATTGTATGGTCATGAATGATGTGTGGGTATATAGGGAGTGCCCTGTTGGTAATGGTGGGACGCATATTTATATATGTTGTGGATGTGTTATCATTTTGGTGTATGGGGAGTAGATTTATTATCATGGATGACGTGTATGGGTATTGCAAGTATGGAACTTATGAGTGGTCGTATGTGCGGATATTGGTATATCTGGAAGGTCTCACCGTTAGTGATGTGCATATGTATACCTGGATTGACACTATGGTCATGGTATGGCGAATTGGTATACATGTAGTGGCTGTATGGTCCATGGTGAGGTGAATATGTATACAATGAGTGACTGTACGATCATGAATGTGGTGAATATATATACATAGAGTGACTATATTAGAGGAGCGGCCAAACGCCAAAAGTGGTCGGATACCCCTACCCTCGGTAGAACAAGTTGAAACCAACCTTTTCTGAAAGGTAAATATATATCATTTATGAAAATGATTCTTGGCCTTGCCGGAATTGGTGGCAGCTATGTCTGGTAAGACTATTTGTGGAGGTACCCTACCGAAAAATTAGCCTGTTTTCAGCGGTTGACCAGCTATACACAATTGGTTAAAAGTTAAGCACATCACCAAAAAACGGAACGTTCTATTTGTTATTATCTGGTACATGGTGATACTAGATTGGAACATTCTTATTTTTTCTGGTTTATTTGAGATTTCACGACGTCATGGTAGAGAATGTATCGTTATGCGTAAAAAAATCATGACGATTCAGAGAAACTGTCGCCCGTCAACTCTGTACAAAACTAGCACGCTGGATTGAGCGTATCTTGTCATATATGTTAGGAAAGAATGGAGTATTTTCTACCCGGAGGTAGTAAGTTTATTACCATATCCCTATAAATATTGTAATTAATTGGAAAAAACTTACTCCTCCCCCAATGTCATAAAATGCTGAGTATAGCCATCGCCTGGGATTGGATCCCAGAATGATAGAATAGTGCCAAGTATTTCCTTTTATTTCGTAGTAGAACACACATAACAAATGTAAAATTCGAATTTCCAACCGTATTCACCATTAGAAGAGTATAAAAATCCAAGATGGCGTCCAATATGGCATTCAGTTTTTATTTTAAGACTCTGTGAAGCGACATACGAACAATCCCGAAAAGGAACGTCCCCAGTGGTAAAATCTATATTATTGTAGTGACTACATAGAATAACATTTCATATCAAACATTAATTTGACCATTAATACATCTTTTCAATTGGTAAGCTAATAGGTAAAACTGTATCCCTCCATCCAATGTCATAAAATTTGAAATAAAGTTATCGACTGGGATTGGAACCACGAGTGATAGCATTATGCGCAGTAAGTTGTTTTATTTAATATACAACACACATACGAAGTGACAGGTATGAATTTCCATCCATATTCACTATTAGAAGAGTATGATACAACAAAATGGCGTCCAATATGGCGTCCAATTTTAATTGTACCACGTAGCGAACGCACATACGAACGAACTAAAAGGGGACGTCCCCTGTGGCATATTGTATATCATTGAAGTGACTACATAGACGATATCTCATAGGGTACAATAGTTTCACCGTTAGTCTATCTTATCAGTTGGAGAATTAGTAAACAAAAACTTAATCAACACCCAGTCACAAACGTCCACACAATGGCGGAACTTGTGACTATAGTCCAGAATGCAAAGAATTAAGCAAATCGTTCGGAATTACTTTGTGTTGAATACAACGAAGAAACATAAAATGTAAAATTTGCATCCACATCTGGTCTTAGTAGACAACCAAAATCCAAGATGACGCCCAATATGATGGCTAATTTTAATGCCAACACGCTGCGAACAATGAATACGAAAGTCGGTCAAAATGTATCATACGGCAGTTTGAAGCGATATATTGTTTAGATTGTGTGTTTATATTAGATGTCGATATGTTGTGTTTGAGTGATGGTGGTAAGACAATATTTTTTTCAGATAAAGCTTTGACGTGATTGTCTCAAATTAACTTCCATTAATCAAACACCCGCTAAGGGACTAACTATTTAATTCTTGTACTTTACGATATGTGACTGCCAGAATCCTTGAAATATTGGCTTTTAACGACACACAGCCTGTTGAAACGTAGATTACTCAATACAGATATATCTTACAACACTTGCAAGAGATTACAACAATCTGGTCTAATTGATCAAAAGGTAAGTGCGAACTGCCTTGATCTGATACTTGACAGGACTAATCTGGCACACATGTGAACCGAATGCTACCACGCTATTACACAGTGGCCATGTCAATCACACTTAACGAACCAATGAAATTACGTGTTTGCTATACTGCCGTATTACACAAAGAACGATGGGCTGACCATAGCACGTTGTTATATTGACCAGCGATATTAGTAGTAAGTGCAGACCACACAACTTCGGGTCTGTGATAACTTGCACATAATGTTGCTTCCTACTTATTGCTATTTCACAACGAATGACACAATAACTCACGCCTATTATAATAGGCATGTTACTATGAACAACACGCGAAGCCTTGAAGGTCATCGCTCAATTCAGCTGTCTTGAGACAGTCTGTATCTACCATGCACACATATACCTATATGTGTTGATCCCTCAGTTACTTTGAGGAATCTTAATTCCGCTCTCTCCTGATGAGACCTTGCGGGTTCACCAATTTCTAAATTGGTTGACAAAATAGGTCGAAACACTAAAAGGCAGTGTAGAGTGCTACATAGAATGTCCCGTCCATAGATCGGATGGGATGTTGGTATTTATCCAATTTTATATAAAAACCCAAACTGTCGATCCGCTCAGTATTAAAGGGCGGGTAAGCCGTGTCTTTCCATTGGTTTGGTGGTATCCTACATCAGGTTCCAAATGTCACACCCTTAGCTATGACACAGGTGTGATGCCAGGATTAATACTGGATGGAAATTTCAATTTGTTGAATGTTTAGGTTGTTTTGTTTAACAATTATCAGGAACTTTATATCAAATATTTGGAGGAAGACAAACCTACCAAAAATAAAAAACACTTGTGAAATAGTTTAATTTGCAGAATCGTGTATTGTGTATTGATCTCCAATGCACATTTGACTATTGTTTGACACATTGATGTCATTTTGGGACGTTAAGTAAGTAAAGAATTAACAATATGTAGACATCTGGTAGTAATAGAGGATGTTCATTGACCGTTACAAATAATCATGTACTCGATGCGGTACGAAGTGATGTTGTAATGTTCAATACTAACATATTGCTATCATTAATATATTGTGATAGTCTTGAATGTGCAGTCCTCCTTAACATGTCCTTTTTAATTTTCACCAACATTTTCAGAGAGCCTTGCAACAGTTTTGGCCACATGAAACATTAAATAACATTTTGAAATCCAGTAAATAAGATATCTTATCGATCTCTGGTTTTGCCAAAGTAGGATATGAGTCCACGAGCAATCAAAGTTCACACATCATAATAAGTACCTATTAACGATACACGAAATTCACCATTGCACACACAAAATGGTCTTTAATGACATAACATGGGACCACAATGTCCATATAATGCAATCAGCGTACAATGGTTTATAAATAGGCGTTATAGTGATTGAGAGGTTGCTGCTTTGTATAATCGTTCGAGTTTCGGCTCAGCGTCAAACAAGAAAGCAACACCGCATACCTATGAATATAAGTTGTTCTCGCCATATGTGCATGTTTTTCCGTACATTGATATTTAGTCCCGACTAATTTGTGAGTTAAATGGTTGTGAATGTCAATCGGATTCATATATGTTACAAACAGAAGATATTGAGTTTCCGGGCAAGACTAACTAAAATTCAATCTTCTATATCTCTGGCGGATATCATATCTGTATTAGTTCTTAGGGACGTGGGTCATGACTATACATGTATAGCAATCTCTCATGCTAATACATTTTGTTGATACATAGGTCATAGTGCGATAATCTCCATTGAACATGCACATTGGTGTTGCATTTATGATTGCCGTTAGATTCTAACCATAATCACGCAATTCACAAGCAAACCAGAATGTCACTAAAAAGTGTGTTATATCCACGGTTCTTTTGAGTCTGGTGGCATTTGAAATGGATAAAATGGTAAGTAATGAAAATATGTAGGCTATTAACACAAGTGAAATGGCGACAGGCATAAGGCAATTCACAATAGACACTCGTCATTAGTCCTGATATATAGATATTCAAATTGTGTTTACGGTTTGGTCTATGGAGACTAGGCCATATCGCAACATACATTGTATTCTTATGGGTGGCGGAAAGACAGCGCCGATCTTACCGCGGAAGCAATATACTCAGTCCATACATAAGCCACCTATCCCCAAACTGGCAGATATTCGAAATTTATTTTCACTTAACATGGACCTCATATCAGTGTTACTGATCGGGATTTATAACACCTTCGTCGTCGATCTAGTGTTTTAAACTCGAACGATTATACAAAGCAGCAACCTCTCAATCACTATAACGCCTAGTGTTTTATGGGGATACAAGTAACTGAGTTACATTCAGTGTGATGTAATCAACTAAAAATAACTGGTGTATAGTGTTGTGTTCTTGTTCACCCAGTATAGTCATTTTTGTTTCTCAAGAAAACCTGGACATGCCATGCTCAAGTGCCCATTGCTGTAAATGCATGGAATCACATTGTATGACTCATGTTCAATGAAAATGTGGGAATAATAAATGTATTTCTCAGATCCATCTGTCTCTATAAACATGTCGTCACTGGAGTCATGTTTAACCTTTAGTCACTGAACGTTAATTGAATGGTAAGCCATCAGAGCCATGTAATTTTTATGATTGATAAAAGCAAATGTTGCTCATCTTTATGAAGTTAACATATATGTTAATGTTATTCCATTCCAAAATAGTATTATTAAAAAGTTAACTTATCGACTATCGCCACCAGAGCAAACAAACCATTTAAACGGTTGTTGAAAACAACTGGCACTTCAACAACAAATCCAGCGCAAAGCATCACAAAAGGAAGTATTTTTTCTGGCTGTTGTACTACTTCGCAAAATTGAAATGACATCTATATTATGGGATGCCATCTTGTATTTTGAGATCCATCTTATAGCGAGTGTGGTTCTAACATAATTATGTCGCACTAAACGATACGATACGATTTATTTGCATAAACACCAATATGCTAACAATACAATTCATAATAAAACAATAAACAATTAATATAAAAAAAATACATGTGAACACTAAAAGACATATCCAACTGCGCATTTGTTGTTTTATTCTTGGTTAGGATTCTCAGAGATACCTTTGTGCGCATTGTTTTAACTTTCGATATGAGGAATGTTGAGTTTTGTGTTTATTATTTCGCAAATTAAAAGATATATTGATGACAGAACTACTACTTCATGTGACTATTGTAATGAAATGAATGTGATGAATCGACACAATATATATACAACTGGAGACGTCATTTGTCCTGTTTTCCCGTATTTGTTTTCACGAAGTGTTATAAATTCGAGACATGACAAAGCTCATATGATTTTTTGTTTATATAGTTGACCACCATATTTTGGTCTCCGTCATCACGCAAACAATAAATTGCCATGTAATAATGGAAACATACACATAATTAATACCATATGAGACGTTTATTTGCCCACATATCGTACTAGTTGTTTACAAAGTGTTGACATTAAACTTAAATGCCATATTGGCCGCCATTATGGCGCAATACTGGGTGTGACTTCAAACTTTTTGTTTCTTTATCGTATTCAGCAAAATTGAAATCCAAAATGTATGCTCATTTCTTTTTGGCCTGTACTACAATCCACAGTGGCCCATTTGTGTGGAAGTTTGTGACTGTAGGGGTGATCAAGTTTTTGTCTATTATTTGATCAATTGATAATAAAGATCAATGCTGAATCTAATGTGTGATATGAAGTATTCTATGTAGTCAGTACAATGATATATAATATACCACTGGGGACATTCCTTTTCTGAATTTGTTGTATGTCCGTTACTAAGTCTTGAATTTAAAATTGACCGCCATATTGAACGCCATCTTCGATTATGATACTCTTTTAATAACAAATTTGGGTGGCAATTTCTCTGGCCAAATTGCTGGTGTATTCTACATTTAATAAAAAAAAAATACTGCGCATTATGCGATCATTCGTGGTTCCAATCCCAGGCGACAACTTTAGTTCGAATTTTATGACATTGAACGGCGGAATAAATGTTTGACTTTTATTTTTCTAATTGATAAGATGTATTATTGGTGAAACTAATGTTTCATATGAAATACTATTCGATATGGTCACTAAAATGATATACATTTAAACACTTGGGACGTTCCTTTTCAGGATTTTTCGTATGTCGCTTCACTAAGTCTTAAAATAAAAACTGAATGCCATATTGGACGCCATCTTGGAGTTTGATACTTATCTAATTGTGAATATGGTTGGAAATTTGCATTTTACACTTGTTATGTGTGTTCTACACTAAGTAAAAGGAAATACTACGCACTGTTCTATCATTCTGGGATCCAATCCCCGGCGATGGCTATACTTAGCATTTTATGACATTGGGGGAGGGTTAAGTTTTTGCCTATTATTGCTAAATTTGTAGGGTCAGGAAAATAAACTTAATACCTCTAGGTAGAAAATACTCCATTCTTTCCAAACATATATGACAAGATAAGCTCAATCCAGCGTGCTAGTTTTGTACAGAGTTGACGGGCGACAGTTTCTCTGAATCGTCATGATGTTTTGACGCATAACGTTACATTCTCCACCATGACGTCGTGAAATTTCAAACAAACCAGAAAAAATAAGAATGTTCCGATCTAGTATCACCATGTACCCCATAATAACAAATAGAACATTCTGTTTTTGGTGATGTACTTAACTTGTAGCCAATTGTATATAGCTGGCCAACCGCTGAAAACAGGCTTATTTTTCGGTAGGTATCTTCACAAATAGTCTTACCATACATAGCTGCCACCTATTCCGACAAGGCCAAGAATCATTTTCATAAATGATATATATTTACCTTTCAGAAAAAGGTAGTTTCAACTTGTTCTACCGAGGGTAGGGGTATCTCGAAAACTAAGGTCCTTTTTGGATTTGGCCGCTCCTCTATATGGTCATGTGTCGGGTGTAGGTGTATACCTGGTGTTCATGCATGGTGACTCGTGGCTGTATCGTCATTTGTGATATGTACAGGTATAACCAAGTATGGCTGTATGATCAGGTGTACTAGTACATGTACGTGTATAAAGTGGGTGACTATATTGTCATGTGTGTGGTGTTTATGTACATATGGAGTGACTGGGGTAATGGGTGGGTTGTACATTTGTACCTTGGGTGGCTATCGCTTTCCACAATATCTCAAGGATATGTTAATCAACAGAGAGGTCATGTCATATCGTGGAAAGCGATAGCCACACATTATCACACAGTCCTTACATATATACATAAACACAACAGACATAACACTAGGGACCCACTGTATACATGTACACCTGACCCATGACCACGGATGGCCATACAGCCACGCGTCACAACGCAGGCACACCGGGTATACTCCTAAACATGACCCATAACCATAAGTCACTCCTTGTATACCCATTCATCTCACCATTGGCCATAAGGTCATCCCCTGTATACCTATTCTCCAAACGCATGGTCAAATAGACAATCAATATATACATCGACACCACAACAATGACCATAAAGTCACTCCGGTATACAGATGCACATCACCAATGGCCATCTATAGCCACTCACTTCATACACATACCCTCACCCATGTTACCTGGTATACTCCTTCACCTGACCTATGGCCATATAGTCACCCCGTGTGTACCTATTCAAAACATTCATACACGATCATGGTCAATCCTTGTATACATATTCACCTCAACATTGGCCATGTCAATCCCTGTATCCATATTTGTCACACCATAGCCGAATAGCCACTCAGGATATACTTATACACCCCAGCCATGTCAGTATAGTCACTCCATGTATGAATATGCACCTCATCCATGGCCATATAGCCACTCGCTATATACACATATCCCTCGCCCATGACAATAAAGCAACACGTATGTGTACTGGTATAACCTACACATGACGATACCGACATGAGTCACCAAACAGGAACACCAGGTACATGTATACCCATACGCCTGTCACCCCGTGTATAGATGTTCATTACATTTATGATCATACAGTCATTACTTGTATACCTACATGCACTCATCTCACCATTAACCATAGTCACTACTAGGCCTGTAACGATACGCTTGGTCATGATACGATACGTATCGCGATACGGGGCCAACGATACGATACGTATCGCGATACACAAAATTTGATCCCACGAGTAAATAGCTATTCAAGTTCAACACTCCAAATTTGCACAACTCTCAGATGTTATCGTAGAAAGATAAAATATACTAATTTTAGTGAACAGTATATCATTTCACAGTTGGCAGTCAGTTGCTGGAGTTTCTGACTGAAAATGAGCTTTTCTGACAATATACTCAGATATAACTATTGACAAGTAGTCTAAGCACCCAGCGACAGTTCGCCATGCACCATTAAACTATATGCCTAATAATGGCACATGACGAAATGTCGCTGGGCAGCTGGGCTCTTATACACTACTTTTTATTATGCTCGTAGTTATATCTGAGTATATTGTCAGAAAAGCTAATTTTCAATCCGAAACTCATGATGCAACAGTGATTCAAGTCTTATTTTTTAAATTCATTTTATATTTTAATCAACAGTAATTCAACTCAACAATGTGACATTTAATAGTCACAACTCACAGTCTTAGCCAATTTAGAAAACACATCTTGGAGACGCAGCTGACATGATGATTTGGGAACGCTAGATGGGCTCGCTGGGGTTGAGTTCGTCAAGTCTATAACCTAGTCTAGAATGGACATGTTGGTCGTAACACCAGTCTTGTAACTTATGTAAGAGGTTGCCGTCGAACATAATTTGGATATCGTTTTAGTTCTGTCTGTCTTAATGCATCCATCCTCTTCAACGGTGTACGTCCCAAAACCGAAATACTGCCAGACTTTCGACCTGTAGGCCGCTGGCGGATTGACAAGTTTAAAGCTTTAAGCAGACATCTGTCCACGGCCCACGTGTTGTTGTTGTTTTGCCACAGACGATATATCCAATATACTAGTATTTGATTGGTTGAAATCACAGCAGTTCATCAAATTAAACCAATCAGAGCATGGCTTACAGTCTGTGGCTAGGTTACGGAGGTCAGTCATTTCACTTCCGCCAACGTTTTTGTCAAAAGTCAAAGTGCGAGCTCACGGAAACAAACGAAATTTACAGATTTACTTCCGATAACACTTCGTAAGCAATCACAGCTTACGGAAACGAACGAGGGGACCCGATTGACTTCGTAAGGTAACTGCATGATAATAGCGGAACTGTATCGTATTGTATCGAAATTACAGTCAAATGAATCGCGTATAGAATCGTGAATGACAAATCGCGATGCATCGAAATCGCGATGAATCGTTACAGGCCTAGTCACTACATGTATACCTATTCGACACACATAGTCATATAACCACTCGATATACACATGCAGCCCACCCTAGACCATAGATTCACTCCAGGTATACATGTAAACCTCACTAATGGCCATTCAGCCTTTCCATATATACAAAAAACCTGCACATACGACCACTCAAACAATCCATACTTGCACACACACCTCACACGTGGCAATTCACTGTATAATCATACACGCCATCCATGATAATGCAGCTATTAAAGCCCTATACACCCACCGATGATAATACATCCACGAGATATATAAATATACATCCCACTCGTTACCACAAGGACACTCCCTATGTACCCACACGCTCGATAATGTCCACTCAGCTTCCTCCGGGTATTCATATTCAATCATGAATATACATATACACATTACCCGTAACCATAAAATCACTACCTATTTATCCACACACCCCATCCTTGATAATACAGACAACACATGTACATCCCACCCATGACCTTACAGTCACTCCATATATACATAATCAACACATAGATGACCATGTAGCTATATCCATACACAACATCAATGACCATACAGGCACACCGGGTGCACCCGTACTGGATATACACAATCATACATCATACAGTCACTATATGCATATCGATTCACCTCACACCTGACCATGACCTCTCCCTGTATACATATATGCATCTTACCATGGACAACCCACTCATAACCATATAGTCACTCATTGTATACCTACTCACATCAGTCATGACATACAATAACTCCCTGTATACCTATTCAGCTCACATATGATCACAGAGTAACTCCCTGGCTACGATCTTGGCACCCACACTGTATCCTGTTGACATTTGTTTTATCATAATGGACCAGAATAGCCAAAGATTATGGTCCAGCTCAGTTCTGTCTCAAAGTTCTGCCCATTTCCTTTCAATAAATATGGCCAAAATCACAAAAGAGGTTCTCGGCAAATTTACATACTTTAAAATGAATTTGTCATGCCCCATACGGAACTGGGACAACTGGGAATAGAACACCTAGTTGTCAGTTAATAAACTAACACGTATAATAACCAAGTGAGTCACAATTTGCTACCTCTTCGGATAATGCAGATAATGTTCGGGATATATGTAAAACATTAGCATTTTACAAATTTGGTTGCCATTTTGGAAGCCATCTTGAGCAATTTGGTCTATAAACACCGTAGTGTGACACATTTAAGATAGACCAAAACAATAAACACCTTTCAATCCAAAGATAGTTATATTTTACTGAAAAAATGGTCCAAACCTGAAAACTGAATTTTTGCCGATATTTATGTCAAGTTTTTTTAGAGAAAAGTCCAATATTTTTTACGATGTCAGTGGTGAAAATAGTAACAATTAACCATGGTGCATCAGACATGTTAGTATTCAATGAATAGAATGCAGAATATCCAATTTTATACATCAACACAGCTTGTAAGCGATTGCAGGGCACGCTGGTGTAATATTTACCATTTTCCATATTGGCAGCCATTTTGAGCCAAAGTAAGAATTTTGGTTCCAGTGATTTGGAATATTCATAGGTAATGATATGCCTCACTTACGTTACAAAGTTCTGTTCATTTCTTGTGAAATATGACTAGAATCCCAATTGTGATATTTTGTGAAATTTTATACCGCATTCTGTACAATCGAATTTTTGAGGGTTCGGAAGGTGTTAGGACCCAATAATTGCATATTTAATTGCTCCAATGATCAGTTAATATACAAAACACAAAATAAAATTGCATTACTCAACCAGTTCCAAACAGCATGAATTGATCTAGAAGATATTTGTGAAAAAATGTCATATTTTCAACGAAAATATATACATTTGTATACATTTAACTAGATTTTCATAAAACTGGCTCACTTATAGTTCTAGAAAATGGATCAATTTGTGGGGGGGGGGGGGGGGGGGGGGGGGTAACAAGTCTCGTTCTTATCAGAAAAACGACATGAATATATATTTCTTAAGTTGATCGTATCGATTTAGGGATGTATTGGTTGTAATAGTACAACGTTCCAGGCGTGAAAACACATACACACACGTTGGACGAATGCAATCATGTAAATAAAAATGATTTTTTACGTTTTGGGGTTCAGCATGGGACCCCCTTTCTTATCTGAAAACCCCAGGAAAATCCCTTTCTTAAGTTGTGTTTTCTTAATCAGTACACTTAGGAGTATCATCAAACCAAAATTCATCGATGTACGCGGAAGTGTAAATAGAAGTGATTTTTTGCACTTTTTGGGGTTCAGCGGACCCTAAACCCCAGGAATGCGCAACTTAAGAAATCGGTTTTTCAGAATGTTCCAGTATTGGTACCAACTTTAGGGGGTCAAACCTTTTGTACGCAAAAGTGTAAATAGAACATATGCGGGCACCCTAACTATAAGGGGGATTGGCATATTGCGCAATATATAACACATGTCTACTTCTTAAGGGAAGTCTTTCCAATTATTTAAGGAGACCCAATATCAACCAATCACATTAATTAACTTTGTCTGTACTTAAAGCTGTCCAAATTTCCGACATCCAGTTAACATGATACCCGTTTTAAGAAATTTTACGATTTTTTTGCAATGCGGGGAGGGTTAAGTTTTTTCCGTCAAACTCGGACATTACTGAAGAAATTATAAAACTGTATTATCTGACATATGTGTATATCATCAGCCTTCATTTTGATATATATGTTGATCATTCTTAGTTGTAGAGTGAATGAATCAAGACCAAAGGTACGACCTGTAGCCCGTGCTAAAGGAAATTGTTGATTAATAACGCACACACACACGGATGACAGACGACAAAGCCATGGCAATAGCTCAAACTTTACAAAGTAAAGTTGAGCTAAAAAGTGGCTTCATTGGGGGCATCAGCTTTTCTGAAAACGAGAGGCCGATCACGATCGGCAGATGTTAACCCATCCCTTGGCGATACAAATTTAATATGATCGGATAAATGAGAGTTTTGGTGTTGAATTATAGAGTATACTGTTATGTAATATTATAGACAAATGTACATAACACAAATTATTGGAATTTATGGGTCACTGGCATTTATATAAGAGAATGCACTGGTACAGGATCTGTAATGCTAAACCGCCACAGACAGCAAGCCCATGGGTTAAATGTGTAGGTGTGACCTGGACATGGAATACTTGGGTTAAGAGAGTCCAATTTAAGTTTACAATAATAATGTGTCCTAGTATACAGATATTAAGCAACCTCACCACTGACCCATTAATATCAATTATATAGCAGACCTGTCAAAATATCACAGGAATTGTTTATGTTGAACACTGACCTCTCTATTAAACCAATAACAATTATAATGATATCAGACCATCTGAAGATATAACTCTGCAGCAGAGATGTCTACTGTTAATATCATGTGATGTTTATTGTTGAATCTTTATTTTAAATTAGATACCATAGCCTTCTTTATCAGATTATTTGCACATTGGCATAAGAGACATCAGAAAATAATATAGCCTTATCAATAGCTAAGTAGTCCAAAGGCAATTGGTGAATTGGATTTAATGTTGCTCCAAACAGATTTACCAGTACATAACACAAGATTTTGGACCGATTTAATCAAATTTGGTGTGGTGATTCGGGGTACCCTTGGCAGAGTTATAATGGTGTTAGTTTTTCAATTTTTTTTAACTTAAAAACTTTTTAATTATTTAAAAAAATTAAAGAGACACATTGGAAATCTTTTTATCAACTTTTATCATAATCATCAATATCTAAATGAAAACAAATGACAATGTCAATGACATTTTCTTTTATTATTATTTTAAAAGTTAAAAGTATTTTTTTTGTTTAAATCGATTTTTTTTTTCAATTTTTTTTTGATGATCATAACTCCTTTAAAATTAATCGGATCAAACCCATATTCGAACTCGATCTGTATTTTGGGCTGTGAAACACACATACCAAATTTGGTTCCAATCAGATAAACGAGAGGCCGATCACGATCGGCAGATGTTTAACCCATACCTTGGCGATAGCGACTAGCCATAACTGATAATTTGTCAAAGATATGATCACAGGAATTTAATCCATATATCAGTACCCAACTTGAAATCAAAAGCTCCAATAATTTGTCTTAAGAAAGGGTTAAAGTATTTGGGTTGGGGAGGAGTAGTTTTAAATCTCACAACTCTGTCCCTATTCACACAAGGACCTCTCATTGTGAGATCCAATGGTTTAGTGATTTCGGAGGACATGTTTAGGAGTTTAAGTTAACTCATTGGAAGCAAAAGTGATAAATCCCTATCTTTGCCACTTTTGACATGCCAGACATTCAAAATTTATTATTCACTTCTAAAGAGAAATTATAATTGTTGACAAGCCAGACTGCTTAGAACGACATATATGTAGGGGATTCCATCTCATATTTAAATGGTACTTTAATTAGCCCCCCCCCTTTCCCCCATTCTCCCCAGTTATTTGTTTATCAAACATGGACAGATATAAGATCAGATCTGACCTATGTATTAAATAAGATTAAGTGTTTCATAACAGGGGTGTATGGTTTTCAAAAATATATGTAGTTTATACAATTCAAAAGTATTATCTATATAATGTTATACAGACATAATATGATGGGGATGCTGGCCCCTATGACCACTAAATCGTTCATATAAAAGAAAGTAAGTTAGCCCTCATTTGAATGGTTTCACACATTACAATGTTTTACAAGTAGCTTGGGCAATAAAAGCAACAACCTTCAGTGTTAATCTTCTAAGTGCTCTGTGGCCCCTAAAACAAGTCATCACTTACAATAGTCATGTATATTTATCTGCCTGTTTCGCATTGCATAGATAAATCATATTGGCTATCAGCTGTTGTTTTAATTTCAAATTGAAAGCACGTGTCTGAAGGGTTAATATATTTTTCAAAAATCAATTAATCAGTCAATACCAAAATTGATAGAAGTGAATAGTGTGCAAAGATACCCAATAGATATTAAGAGATATGAGGAAGAGTCCATGTACATTATAGCATGTGTCTATGGAAACCTTGGAAAGGGTTAATTATTTTTGAAGCAAATTAATGGAATTTAGAAGACACTTATTTATATAGGTGAGGGGGCCCTTATCTCACCCTGTAATGAAATTTCAAGAATAGGAAAAACACCAGTCTTGTGCTGCCATTAATCAATTTGACAGTTAGAATAAACAAACAGCCAGCCACCAGTGTTGTTTATCTTGCTTGACCCACCAGAGCTCTGTATCATATGTCATCACTCATTTCATAACAGATTTCACTTGGAATGACAACATCTATAAAAATCCTCTCATATACTCTGGATGTTGGATGATCACATGGTAATTTATTGATATCATTATATTACATGAAACTATTGCAATAAAATCTTCATATTTTCAAAACAGGATATCACACCTAATTAATCGTATAAAACTAAAATAAATGAAAGTGTCAATTTTTTTTAATTATTATTATTATTTTTTTATTGTTATTAAAGTTCAAACAAAATTTAATATTTGAATATGCTAAATTTAGCAAGGAGCTAAATCTAAAAAAAATTAATTTAAAAAAAAAAAAAAAAAAAATCTTGAAAAAGGGTCATAACTTCAGACAAAAAATGTTTGAGTTATGGCAGAATTTGAACTCGATCTGTATTTTGGGCTGAGAAACCCATATACAAAATTTGGTTTCGATCAGATAGAAAATGTTTGAGTTATCGCATTACTCGTAAAGTGTCTACGGACAGACAGACAGACGGACAGACAGACGGACGAACGACGAGTGGTCAATCCGGCAACGACACTATGTTTACCATACTATGATATGGGTAAACATAAAAATGTTTGAGTTATGGCAGAATGCGTGAATTCTAAGTTGAAAAAGGGCCATAACTCTGTAACAAAATCTCGGATCAAACCCAAATTCGAACTCGATCTGTATTTTGGGCTGAGAAACCCATATACAAAATTTGGTTTCGATCGGATAAAAAATGTTTGAGTTATCGCATTACTCGTAAAGTGTCTACGGACAGATGGACAGACAGACGGACCAACGACGAGTGGTCAATTCGGGCAACGACACTATGTTTACCATACTATGGTATGGGTAAACATAAAAATAACAAGGACCCTAAATCCGATACTAAATTTCAGAACAAAATGGGTGGATCGTACCCATATTCGAACTTGATCTGTATTTCGAGCTGATAAACTCATATACCAAATTTGATTCAGATATGATCACACAAACTAAAGTTATCATCCGGAAACCAGAAATTGACAGGATTCTAAGTCGTAAAAGGGCCATAACTTTCACAAAAATGGGCAGAGCAAACCCATATTCGAACCTGACCAGTATTTTGGGCTGATAAACTATCATACTAAATTTGATTCAAATATGATCACACAAACTAAAGTTATCATCCGGAAACCAGAAATTGACAGGATTCTAGGTTGAAAAAGGGCCATAACTCTAGCAAAAAATGGGCGGATTGTACCCATATTCGTACTTGACCTGTATTTCGAGCTGATGAATGCACATTCCAAATTTGGTTCAGATATGATAACACAAACTGAAGTTATCATCCGGAAACCAAAAATTGACAGGATTCCAAGTCGAATAAAAGGTGAGCCGACCACAGTGTCCCCCGAAAATGTGGCAAGTCAACGCCGCTTTGTTAAAGTAATTAAAAACAATGTTGAAATGTTCTAAGTCGAAAGGGTTAATAATTCCGTAAAGAAATAATTTATCCGTCATCTATATTCATGTTGCACATCTCCAATATGTGGTTAACAATACTCAAATATCTAACGTTCAAAACTGTAGGAGGAGTTGATTACACCATGAAGGTGCCCTCATACAGAAAATTATAAAAAATGTTTTTCAAAGTTGAAAGGCCCATAAATCTGGGAACAAGACTCTGGGAATGACTGTGGGGTCGCTCACCAGACTGCAAAGACTGATAAGAGTGGGACTCTGGAGACCACAACAGTCAGAACTTTTCATAATCACTTTAAAAGAAGTAGATCTAAACAGGATATGTGGTTAGAGAGGCTTCATGTATGTAGATCATGAAAATCCACATTGAAATTACCAACTGTACACTACTGATCACAAGGACCCTAAATCCGAAGCATCCAGACAAAAATGGGTGGATCGTACCCATATTCGAACTTGATCTGTATTTCGAGCTGATAAACTCATATACCAAATTTGATTCAGATTTGATCACACAAACTAAAGTTGTCATCTAAGTCATAAAAGGGCCGTAACTCTCACAATGAAAGTGTCAATGACACTGTAGCTCAACTTAGGTAGGGGAATAATTTAATGGTTGACAGTAAATGGAGGAATAGGAAAGGTGCTAATTGAAATGTCTAACCTGCGCCAAAGGATTTAGTGATGCAAAGATTAAAATACAAGATGGCTGCTGGCGGCCATGTTTTTTGGCCAATTGACCCCAAAAGGACTCGTTCCCATCTACGTGTCATTGTTAACATCCATGACAAATTTTATGAAGATGTGACCAAAGCTACAACCTACAAACTTCATAATGATCAGACGAACAGTACGACCTGTAGCCCACGCCAATGGATTGAATCTTGAAATCCAAGATGGCTGCCAGCGGCCATGTTTTTTGGCCGAATGACCCCAAAATGACTCGTTCCCATCTACATGTCAATGTCAACATTCATGACAAATTTCATAAAGATCAGACCAAAGGTACGACCTGTAGCCCGCGCCAAAGGAAATTGTTGACGGACACACGGACGACGGACGCCAAACCATGGCAATAGCTCAAACTTACAAAAGTAAGTTGAGCTAATAATCCGTTATCTTGGACCGAGTCGCCAGGCCACTTAAAATAATTGTTCGTGGGATAACCCATATGGTAGAATTTCTATTTAAATAATTACCAGTCCTCTCTTATTTATAGCAGTGGTGGAGCAGGATTTCCCCGATGCATGCAGGGGCTATATGATCCCGAAAGCCACAAGGCGGGGGGGGGGGGGGGGGGGGGGTGGCTAACTCTGAGCTATTTAAGTATAACATATCATATTGTACCTTCTTTCCCAGATTATTCTGACCGATACATTCAACTAAGTCCCTTAGCGATTTGAAACTGTCGAGACCCCACCCCAAACAATCATCATGGTTGAAAATGTTCTATATCAAGCCTGTATATGCCAGCCGTATCGCTTCTGGTGTTCGTGCATTAATAAAATGCCAGATACATGTATCACACAGACTTGACTAATTTAGATATATATTTTTATTACTTAATTTGTCGAATTTTACAACCGGTTTTTGTCGTTTATCAAAGAAACTACCTAATATGAAAGTGTCAACGACACTGTAGCTCAACTTAGGTAGGGAAATAATTTAATGGTCGACAGTATAAATGGAGGAATAGGAAAAGTGCTAATTGAAATGTCTAAGTAAGACTAGATGTACATGTCAATATCAACATTCATAACAGGTTTCATAATGATCGGATCAGGGATGTGGTGATTATGGTGTGCCAAATGATTTATTTATGCAAAGAGTAAATTCTAAAATGGCCACCGGCAGCCATGTTTTTTTCCGAATTACCCCAAAATGACTTGTTCTCATCTACAGCCTTTACAAATCTCATAATGATCTGATCAAAGGTATGACCTGTAGCCTATGCCAATGGATTTTAATAGTCATGCAAAGAGTAAAATCCAAGATGGCTGCTGGCGGCCATGTTTTTCGGCTGAACGACCCCAAAATGACTCGTTTCCCCATCTACATGTCATTGTTAACATACATGACAAATTTCATGAAGTTCCGACCAAAGCTACGTCCTGTAGCCCGCACCAAAGGATTTATTCATGCAAAGAGTAAAATCCAATATGCTGCTGGCGGACATGTTTTTTAAGCTAAACGACCCCAAAATGACTCATTCCCATCTACATGGTAATATTAACATCCATAAATATCATGATGATCAGACAAACAGTACGACCTGTAGCCCGTGCCAATGGATTGAATTTTGAAATCCAAGATGGCTGCCAGCGGCCATGTTTTTTGGCCGTATGACCCCCAAAATGACTCGTTCCCATATACATGTCAATATCAATATTCATGACAAATTTCATAAAGGTCAGACCAAAGGTACGACCTGTAACCCGTGCCAAAGGATTTAGTCATGCAAAGAGTAAAATCCAAGATGGCTGCTGGCGGCCATGTTTTTTGGCCGAATGACCCCAAAATGACTCGTTCCCATCTACATGTCAATATTAACATCCATTACAAATTTCATAATGATCAGACGAACAGTACGACCTGTAGCCCGCGCCAATGGATTTAGTCATGCAAAGAGTAAAATTCAAGATGGCTGCTGGCGGCCATGTTTTTTGGCCGAACAACCCCAAAATCACTCGTTCCCATCTACATGTCATTGTTAATTCCATGACAAATTTCATGAAGTTCTGATCAAAACTACGACCTGTAGCCTGCGCCAAAGGATTTAGTCATGCAAAGAGTAAAATCCAAGATGGCTGCCAGCGGCCATGTTTTTTGGCCGAACGACCCCAAAATGACTCGTTCCCATCTACATGTCAATATTAACATCCATGACAAATTTCATAATGATCAGACGAACAGTACGACCTGTAGCCCGCGCCAATGTATTGAATTTTGAAATCCAAAATGGCCACCAGCGGCCGTTGTTTTTTGGCCGAATGACCCCAAAATGACTCGTTCCCATCTACATGTCAATGTCAACATTCATGACAAAATTCATAAAGATCAGACCATAGGTACGACCTGTAGCCCGCGCCAAAGGATTTAGTCATGCAAAGAGTAAAATCCAAGATGGCTGCTGGCGGCCATGTTTTTTGGCCGAACAACCCCAAAATCACTCGTTCCCATCTACATGTCATTGTTAACATCCATGACAAATTTCATGAAGTTCTGATCAAAACTACGACCTGTAGCCTGCGCCAAAGGATTTAGTCATGCAAAGAGTAAAATCCAAGATGGCTGCCAGCGGCCATGTTTTTTGGCCGAACGACCCCAAAATGACTCGTTCCCATCTACATGTCATTATTAACATCAATGACAAATTTCATGATGATCAGATGAACAGTACGACCTGTAGCCCGCGCCAATGGATTGAATTTTGAAATCCAAGATGGCTGCCAGCGGCCATGTTTTTTGGCCGAATGACCCCAAAATGACTCGTTCCCATCTACATGTCAATGTCAACATTCATGACAAATTTCATGAAGATCAGACCAAAGGTACGACCTGTAGCCTGCGCCAAAGGAAATTGTTGCCGGACACACGGACACACGGACGACGGACGCCAAACCATGGCAATAGCTCAAACTTACAAAAGTAAGTTGAGCTAAAAATGGGCAGAGTAAACCCATATTCGAACTTGACCTGTATTTTGGTCTGATAAACTCACCTATGGAATTTGCTTTTGATCTAGTAACCGAAACTAAAGTTATCATCCGGAAACCATTTCCGGACGCACGGACGTACCAACAAAGGGTACATTGTATGGCTGCCTACATCCATAGCATTGTGTGGCTAGGGAACACTGTGTGTCTAGTGCATTGTGTGGCTAATTTTTTTTTTCTTACAAGGAGTACACTATGTGACTATGTTGTCCAAATTGTATGTAGCTATTTGTATTAATGAATATTTACCACCACTATTAATATCCAAAATACCTGCTGGCGGCCATGTTTTGAAAAATAAATTTGACCTGATTAGATATTTCCCATTGAGACACCACTCCGAATATTCATTAAAACAAATAGCCACAGAAAAAAAATGTCTTATGGATAGCAGAATGAAAATGATGGACGTCCAATGTTGTCCATTGTGAAAGACAAAACGCTTGGTCCATCACTTGTGTGTTTAATTTAAATACTTGCAGGAGAGCATAAAATAAAGCAATATAGAGCATTTTTAGAAACACTTTTATTTCTGCATGTGTGGCTAGCCACACATGCAAATTGGACACTCAATGTACCTATAAGCCGATGGCTAGCCACACAATGTATCTCTCGTGAGAACGGATGGACGGACGGACGGATGGATGGACGGATGAGGAGTGATGACTAAAGCTCCACGGGAGACTTCGTCTCAGGTGAGCTAAAAATCATTGGATCAAACTCAAATTCGAACGTGAAATGTATTTTGATATGAACGACCCACAAAAAAACAGAATTTCCAATTAAACAATCCAAACTTGAGTTATCATCCGGAAACCAAAGAAAAAACAAGTAAAATTGAATTTTCTAAGTCGAAAAGCCCATAACTCTGAGAAAAATCATCGGATCAAACTCAAATTCGAACTTGACCTGTATTTTGATATACAGGGTCGTGGCTAGAAGGTCTCCATTGGGGTGTCCACCAAACTTCTGTATACACCAAATTCTATTTGCACCACTGTGTGTCGGTATTGAACAGAATGAACCACGCCCTTTTGTTGCAATTTTCTAATTACTGGCTCATTCCAACTGTTGAACATTTATTATAAAGCACATTCTGATGGTTTATGGGCACCTGATAAGTGAAATATCACTTGATCATGGAACTATATATATCAAGAAATATCCCTTTTATGTACCTCCAATTTATTCGTACATGAAAGTTAAATGGAGACTTTTCACCCATCGTGAACCCCATGGTATCTGGAGACATGTACATGCTCCATTGTTTGATGTAATTTACTGTGTGTCAATCACATGCCGTGACGTTGAGCGTTTCGAATCTCTGCATTGCATTTGGTACGTTGAACTGTAATTACTGTAACTTCATTCTCCCGACTAATTGGTCTATAAAACTTAACTTTTATCTATAACTTTCAACGATATACGATATTGAGCCGGCCAATCGCCATGTACGTGCACTTATTTTTGTGTCGTGCTGATCACGGTTTCGGTAGCTCTCACCCACAAACTTTGCGGTAACATCAAACAAGAATTATGTCAGCATTGTCAAGAAATTGTGCACCTGCTACATCGTAACTGGTTGAGTGAACATGATTTATGATTACTTGGCGTCACTTTCTCTGCGAGATTCCCTTTCATTCTCGATCAAAGAAAGGACCACGATGCCACGGCTTTGTCTTTAACTATTCAAAAGTCGTAATTCAGTATTGATTGTAAATTATATCGGCATCACTGCAAGTCGCATGGGACTTCACCTTATTTATACGAAATGTCGCTTTATTTGTGTTTCACTTTTATGTTTTGATTTTGGTATGGTGAAAATACATGTAGTCGGAAACGAGAGGCTATCACAATCGGCAGATGAAGATGGATAACTCTAAAAATCAAGTGGCCTTTTTGTGTCATTTTGACAAACTGGCAAAATTTCTTGTACAAAATGTTGATAAATAATAGGTTTTGGGTAATTTTATACTATAATGGACTGTGGTTAGATTTATTTTCGGGTATTATAAATTAGTCGATTCTGATAACTGAAGCAGCATTTAAAAAAAAAAATTGTTGTTGGAATCTGATATGGGGACCATCGAATCGGATTGAGTACCTTTAACCCTTTGGAGAGTATCTGTAACGTCATATACATGACGTCATGAGTAAATTCAACGTCATAGCAATAATTATTAACAAGTTCGGTCAAAAAGGCCCAATAATTTGTTTTAATTTATGTGCATTTTTTGTTAATGTGTGTTATCATAATCAATTGCACTTATACATTTGGAACATTATATTAATCAAAATAACTCCTATAGAAATCATTTATAAATCAGATGATTTGTTGAAGTTATGTCTACGTAAAATAACACTTCCTGAAACGACATATATGTCGTTCTACTCCTCAACCGATAGACGACATATATAGTGATGTCCATATCGATGCATTTATATATCTTGTTCTATATATGCTTGTTTTTATTATTTCATGAACAATTAATGTTGGACATTTCGCATGATTTTTCAGAGACAATTATGACGGGCATTAATCATTCCGACAAGCCCATATAACCTGTATGATTTGTTCCACAAGGCCGTTATGTGCATGTATTTGGCATTTGAGATAAGTCTACACAGCTATTATCTACTAAATATACGACCATCTCCTGTGCCGAGCGCACGGTGGTCACGATATCGGACATGAATACATGTAGCACCTCATGTTCTCAACGGAACATCTGCACCATGCACCTTTTCACCTTATAATTTAAAATAAACTTGAATATTATGCGTGTGTGGGTCTATAAGCTATATGCATGGCGACAAAATGTGTCCCGAGAAATTTTTGCGCCATCAAAATTGTAAAACTATAGTCTATACCATATTTGTTCAGTTAAACTGTATATGATCGACATAAAGGCCGCGGAACTTGAGAACAAGTACCCGGTACTATATATATTGGCCTTTATTATTTTATGAGCGAAATAATGCACCCCAATGTTAGTTAAAATTGTATATACACACATAATTATGTTTTTATTAATTTCCTATTTATACCAAAACATTTACTGACCCTCAAGTCAATGCAATTTCAGAGTAGATATTCTGTTAAATACATGTGACGTCCAGAGGAATAACACTATTTGCCTGTGGAATGCATGTAACATCAAGAACAGTAACTCTATTTCATCGAACGTCGGGCACTATTCGGGGGGAATTTAATATTCAAAATGTTATTCTGGGCGTAAATATGGCAATTCTGTTTGTGCTTTTTCGTGTTTTTGAAAGATTTCGTCATATTCCATTTAATATAATCACCAAATTTTCTAAATTAACTTGTAATAATAAACAGAACAAAATTTAATATTTTAGTGAGAATGTACAAGAAAACGGCTAACAATAACACGTTTTCCTCGCGATTGTGCAACTCCCGAAACCAAAATATTTTACAATCTGTTAGAAGAAAACAATCTTGCTATGAAAGTATAACATTCTTGTAGTACCCTAAAAGTTGCAGACAAACTTTTTTCTAAGCGTCCTAGGATTTTCATCCCACGGTCTATAAATAATATAGATATTAATCCTTTCAGTGCCAAGTCCGGTTTTTAATCAAGGAAATATGGGTTGATACAAAATCGGACTTGGCACTGAAAGGGTTAAGGGTTGTGTTTTAACCCTTTCATGATGGGAGCAGGCCCTTGTGGAGCATTGACGAGGGAAAATTTGACAGCTCCCATTAAGAAGCCACCTCAAAGATCCATATGAAGTTTGGTGACAATCGAATGAGGGATGTTGCCTGTAGGGTGTGACAAAGGATTTAGTCATGCAAAGAGTAAAATCCATTTTCATAATAAGTCCCATTAATAAATAAGGGCCACAAGTCTAGAAAACGAGAGGGTGATCACGATCGGCAGATGTTTAACTTATTCCTTGGCGATAGTGACTTGACTGGTTCCTTGACTGGTTCCATGTAGAGATGGGCGGTACTTGGTAATTACCGTGCGGTATCGGTATCAGCGTAATACCGATTTACCGTACCGAATTCAAAACTAAAAATATTGGAACTTTCAGTACTAAAATTATTCATGCATTGCCAACTTGTGTGTCTTCGTATTGATTAAAGTTTATCAGTAAACACTCCCTAATTGCATAGGATATATTTACAGCATGCTATGTCGGTACCTTTCTATTAATTGATCACCATCAGCGTCATGCAATTGCGCAACTTTTAACTGGCGTAAGCGATTTTCGCCGCGAAGATTTTACGAACCTAAATATGTCCATTTCTATTACACATGGCTTTTGAATAGTTAATGACGGAGCAGTGGCTTCACGGTCCTAATTTGATCGAGCATGACAGGGAATCTCGCAAAGAAAGTGACAATAAGTAATCATGTTAAAAACATTAACTCAATAATCAGTTATGATGTAGCAAATAATGTTGATTGGAACAAAGTCTGCCTGTCGCACGTGCCCAATATCCTGAATAATCCATGCAAATCTACTTTCACTTTCTAAAAATAGAACAGATCCATCAAATGATTTAAGAATTCATTTATACTATGTGTTTTGCTCAAATTCATGACTATGAGTTTGCATGGCAGATTTATTTCGCCGTTGGGACTATTTATTGGGATTTGTGAATTGGAATCACTGATTACTACTCACAATTTTATTCACTAACGAAAATGTAATGTGACGAAATTGACACGTATATATATATATTGCAGTCATGCACTCTCTCATTTTTTTCAAAAGATGTGCGACAGCGTGATTGTAAATCATCAAAGAGATGTGTGAATATCACTTAATTGTGTTGGTCATTTGTCGCCTAATTTAGCTGTAGTTACAAATGTAGTAAATCCGTGGAACGTGGGCATACTGTTCAGTTATAAACTTTGATTACCGCAATTTACCGGGAATCTCTAATCTGGTCTTATAATTACGATCTAAAACCGACTACCGCATAATTTTTATTTAATATTGATAGCATGTGTCTGAAGGGTTAATATATTGGTCAAAAATCAATTAATCAATACCAAAATACATACAAGTGAATAATGTGCAAAGATATAAACCCTAGGTAATAGATATGAGGAAGAGCAAATGCACATTATAGCATGCTTCTATGATAACCTTGGAAAGGGTTAATTATTTGCTAAGCAGATCAATGGAATATAGAAGACACTTATATAGGTGAGGGCCCTATTGAGGGGTCCCTTATCAGAAACCCTGTAATGGAAGTTGTATGTTATCAGGAACTGATTATACAGGTAGTTAAATGGCCCACTTCATTTTTGAACCCCCAGATCACATTATATAGAATATGCCATATTGAGAACGGAAGCTCCAAAACAATGTATTTTCAACTTTTTCGATGTAATAAACTGTGAACATGTTGTTTTTGTTGAAATATTCGACATCTGTTCTGTGCTAAGGCTTCTGCACAATGTTGATTATTTTCAAAGGAAGGGGAATAACTCTATATATTAAGATATAGAGTTATTCCAGTTACATTGAAAATAAACGACAGTTCAAATTCGATTGCATTCTGGGAGCCATAACGGGGGAAATGATTTTATTATTTCAGCGACCTGTAGCCATGCAAAAGGATTTAGTCATGCAAGGAGTAAAATTCAAGATCGTGTTGGCGGCCATGTATTATGGCAGAATGACCCCAACAAGATTTGTTCCCATCTACATGTCAATGTCAACAGCCATGACAAATTTCATGGTGATCCAAGCAAAAGTACGACCTGTAGCCCGTTCCAAAGGATTCAGTCATGTAATGAGTAAAATCCAAGATGGCTGCCGGTGGCCATCTTTTTTAGCCGAATGACCCCAAAATGACTATTTCCCATCTGCATGTCAATATTAGGCCATAATAAATATATTGCTAGATGATCATCGGCGCCCGCCCCAATTTTTTCGGCCCGCCTCGGATTTATTTATTATACCATTTACGAAAGTCCCAAAAAAAAATTCAAACCAAATTTTTTTTATAAATTTTTTTTAATGCATGTAATTGGCATGTAAGCACACCTATATCGCTAAATATATACTTTATACTATGTTTACATTAAGCAGCAATAATTTTAGATGGAATTTTTAAAAACAATTTACATCTGGGTGATTTCACGGGAAGTGTAGCATGAAGGAATTGGACACATATCTCCCTTAAATTCATGTTCAGTGTATGACCAACCTACCATTCATTTTTTATCATATAAAGGTATATTTATGTGACCGGCGCATTTCAGCTGAATATTACTATTTTTTGCAATTTTATGACCAGAAATGTGCATTTTTTGGCCATTTTCTCTGTGCCAAACAGGAAATGGTCTCAATAATAAGGTGATTATAAGAAAATATATAGTACAAAGGAAACAAGTTTCATACAGTAATTATAATCTAAGACATTCTGTTCTTATTAGTGAAAATTTCATGTAAAAATGTCAAAAATATGTAATTTTATGTCAATTTTTGTTATTTTTTGGAGACATTCCGTTAAAAAAATAAAAAAAACACCAAAATCAAATCAACTACAGCCAGTATTGAAGAAAACACCATTAAATATGTCACATATGGTGTATTTTCAACAATAAGGATATGATATCTAATATAGATGTGCTATTATTTCTGTGATTAAAAATTAGTAATTTTTTTAGTTCTTTGATTAGTGATGACGAAAATTCCGTTAAAAAATGTCCTTTCCTGAACATGGCTTTTTCTGAAATTTTCTCATTACCAGCCACCTTAACAAGGAAACTAAATTTTAATAATGGCATTAGATGGCATGACAGACATAACTGTCAGAAAGTTTAGTATGTAACACACTAGTAATGTAAAAAAGTAGATTTATCATTGTTTAAAAAAATGTCCTTTCCTGAACGATTTTTGACAATATGCATTGAGGTCATATATCGGAGGAAAAACACCTGTAATCACCAGTGCAATATATATATGATGCATTCTGGTCTTTCTGACCCTTGACCCTTCGACCAATGCTTGCAATATCTAAACACCGATTTATATCACTTGGGAACACATATCAAATTTCTCAAAAACCTTTCAAGTATTTTTTATAATTCTGTGGATTTTTAATTTGTAGAAGGCACACAAAAGTAGTGTTTTTGGGTTGTTTTTAACACTTTATTCAAATTTGTCATAAGTATTAAACAGCAAGGCTTTTGACAAAATATGATCACTTCCAAACACTGAAAGTGGAATAACTTTGGAACCGAATAAAAATTTTCAATTCTGTAAAAACTTTTATATTTTACAAGCTCTCCTCTGCAGCTTGAGACATATTGTGGTAAATGAGATCTCATCTGAAATTTTCAATTGAATTCCCTGTTTACTGCTGCTGTTTGTTCATCTTTAATTTAAAGATATTATAGTGATGCCATATCTATGGTATGATGTAACTTTTTAAACAATGGTTCCCATGCTATAAATTTTGTGGAGATGTGTTCCCTGTATTCCAGCTACAAAATAAAAACAAAACGAAAGTGATTGAAGAAACTTCATTTTCGAGTGCATTTGGCACTTTCCGTGCTACACTTCCCGTGAAGTCACCCATCTATCAATATACATGTATGTCCATTTGTGGTTGCAGATGAATCCCAATCTCACCAATAAATATGCAGTCTTTAAAACATGCCTGTGGTAAGGCCACTATTAAAAATATTTGTGTTTGTCCACTCCCGACCCTAGATTTTGGAAGTGGGTAGGTAGGTAGGTAAATATTTTTATTTTTTTTCATTAGACCTGATATTTACACCATGTTATAATTTTCCCATATAATAAAACATATCACAAATATCATGATTCGGCATGCTTTATTTGACTAGTTATGTTGCTGAAACTTGTCATTAGGACTTTATCTTGGACTCCTCCTTGGGATCTCCTTGTGAATTTCTGCACATTTCTTGCACACTGGCAGCACCACCTTGTATCTCTTGAATATGTCAGGGTCCCTTGTGCAGTTAGGCCCACAACAGTGGCAGCAGATGTCCAGACTCTCTTGCGAAGAATAAAACGCAAATTCAACACGAGCTTCACAAGATTGTTGTTCAATTGACATGTATATCAAGGGTCGGGGCACACATGGCAGGATCGATGCATGTATCCCGGATTTTTAAGAAGATAGGGGCAGTTACATTTAGGCGTGTGGGGTGGCCTGACAGCTGTGTCTCTCAGATTTTATTCATTGAACACATGGTCGTCTCCAGTCACCAGCATTGGAGCATGACTGCTGCAGCCGTGAAACCTTCAAAATATTCTCAATTCAAGCTATATACAAGCCAGAATTGAACAAGAACTGGGTAGGCGTCGCGGTGGGATTAATTGGTTGGGACAGGGTGGTGGAGGAATATAAAGTGGACACCCCATGGCATATTTGTGACATATTCTCAAAGAAAGGTTGTGAGTAATAATAGCACAATTTAACTCAATAATTGTTTTAATCATTTTTAATTTATTAATTTTAATAATAATATATTTATCATTAAGATTCATGTTTTCCTTTGGAAGAAACTTGGGCAGAACCTTTTCTTTTGATGTTCCCAAAAGCATTGGTGCGTTGATCCTTCCTGTTTTGTGCTGTTTCACTTTCAGGCACTCTCTCAGTCAATGTAAATTTCACAAATTTGAGTGTTTTTTCCAAGTCCAAAGCAATCTGAATGGGTTCTTTACACTCAGAAGTAAAGATATCTAGGTCCCTGAAACTTCAACTCAATTCCACACCATGACTGGAAGGCTCACATTCCGCATCGCTGGACACTTCGTTCAATAAATGTCCCATGATAATGATTATATTTTGAACTAAAACTCAAGTTTGCACAGGCTGTTTTAGTCCAACAAATTAGACTTTTGGATTGAGAGGAATTTTAATATTTGGACGTTTATGGACGTCTTAATCCTTCAGGGTTAAGATAATCGTAAATGTCCAAATATTAAAATATATCTTAACACGAAGAGTCTAATTTGTTGGACTATGGCTGTTTAGTCTTAGAACATAATGTTCTTTTTATTACCGACACACAAAGTGTCACAAGTTTCTGAGAAACTTTCTCTTATTCGAGAGCGGCTATGTTGTCTCCGATTTCAGACGCATTGTCTATTTTGGGAACCTTTTCTGCGGTCACAGACGACCTTGACAGCCGGAATCATTCGGCTCATTTCGGCCGATTCTGTAACGTAAACGACTCGATTATGCACACGGAGTAGTTCCGACGAGCCGGTACCGGATGTAGAAAAAGTACGGAGTAATATGTTCCGGACGGCAAAGGATTGCCGCTAAGAGGAAACAGGTTGTACCGAGGATTCCGATTTACATTCCGATGAATCGACGGAAAGTACCGAGGATACCGAGGGTTCCGATTGGGGTTAGCCGATTTTGACAAAAAAAAAAAAAAAAAATTTCGGTCGCGGGTGTAATGAAAGTGTCAATGACACTGTAGCTCAACTTAGGTAGGGGAATAATTTAATGGTCGACAGTAAATGGAGGAATAGGAAAAGTGCTAATTGAAATATCTGAGTAAGACTAGATGTACATGTCAATATCAACATTCATAACATAATGATCGGATCAGGGATGTGGTGATTATGGTGTGCCAAAGGATTTATTGATGCAAAGAGTAAATTCTAAAATGGCCACCGGCAGCCATGTTTTTTTCCGAATTACCCCAAAATGACTTGTTCCCATCTACAGCCTTTACAAATCTCATAATGATCTGATCAAAGGTATGACCTGTAGCCTGTGCCAATGGATTTAGTCATGCAAAGAGTAAAATCCAAGATGGCTGCTGGCGGCCATGTTTTTCGGCTGAACGACCCCAAAATGACTCGTTTCCCCATATACATGTCATTGTTAACATACATGACAAATTTCTTGAAGTTCCGACCAAAGCTACGACCTGTAGCCCGCACCAAAGGATTTATTCATGCAAAGAGTAAAATCCAATATGGCTGCTGGCAGACATGTTTTTTAGCCAAACGACCCCAAAATGACTCGTTACCATCTACATGTTAATATTAACATCCATGATAAATATCATGATGATCAGACAAACAGTACGACCTGTAGCCCGTGCCAATGGATTGAATTTTGAAATCCAAGATGGCTGCCAGCGGCCATGTTTTTTGGCTGTATGACCCCAAAATGACTCGTTCCCATATACATGTCAATATCAATATTCATGACAAATTTCATGAAGTTCTGACCAAAGCTACAACCTGTAGCCCGCGCCAAAGAATTTAGTCATGCAAAGAGTAAAATCCAAGATGGCTGCTGGCGGCCATGTTTTTTGGCTGAACGACCCCAAAATGACTCGTTCCCATCTACATGTCAATATTAACTCTTTCAACGGTTATTCCCGGAATACCGGGATTACGTAACGTAGTCCCTGCACGGCGATTCCCGGAATACCGGGACGACGTCATACACTCCCTATACGGCGGACTGAGACCTGACTTTTGTTGCGATGACGTATTTCTCAAGATCTATATCAATTTAATCGAAAATATTAATGCATGTTTCACGAAATATAATCATAAATAAAGTTTTTATACATTTGTGTTTGTATGTTTGCTTATTTGTGTTATTTTCCTTCATGCAATCCCATGTTTTATTCAAATAACCTTGAAAATGGAACATTCATTGTTCGACGTAACCAAAAAAAAAACTAGGCGGGGTTTTCCCGGTAGTGATAAAAATAGACGTACTTTCTCATTGGCGCTAACTGCTTTCAAATATACACGCGATAGGTATTAATTATAATAATTTATGTATTAATCCCGCAGAGAATATATATATTCTGGTTCTTTGTTTTGAAAGTCGAGAGCCATATTTGTATTGTTTATTCAAAGTGATCGGAAAAAGAGAGGCCGATCACGATCGGCAGATGTTTAACCCATACCTTGGCGATAGCGATTAGCTATTTTTATAAATTTTATAAATCCTTACACCAACCTTTTCATGAGTGCAAAAGTTTCAACAATTCACACTTTATATAGTGATCGTGTGAAAAATATTTAGTTATCACATTGTGTCAACAGGATTGGTGGAGGATGTTAATATTTTTAAGCAAATAAACCAAAAGACCCTCAGTATGCAGGTTAGGGGTGTGTTATCGTCAACTATGCCAAGAACTATAAACATAATCAATGGAAATATTTGAGTTATCAAATCGGATAGAATGGGGTTAATCTTACCCAAACTAATGAACTGATAAAAACACAAAATAGTCTATGAAAAGCATGTCATTGGATTTAGAACCCCATACAATAAGTCAGTCTCAAGAATACCAGCACCATTAATATTATCCTGGAGCCCAAATGCAATTGAGGGAATTTCAAAATAAGACATTTCCTCTAATGATGAATATTCAATTGGTGATGTATTGAAACCCTTACTGAACCTGGCTCAAAGTGAAAGGGATAATATTATATCTGTCTATCGCATAATATGTGTCTATGGAATGGTTTAATTTTAATCCCAAATCCATGCAAATCAAAAGTGGATCACCATCAACCTGGACATAACATAGGAGAATGATTAAATGAAAAGCATCAAAACCATATGATGGGTGGAGAGGGTTAATCATTTTCAATGACATCATGTTATGGAACTAAGGAATGTGTGGATAAATTTTTGTCTAAGATAAGACAACAGTGTTTGTAAAGAACAATGTCTGTAAAACAACACTACAAAGTAACAATGGACTACCAATTTATTATTTTAGAATAGGTGTCATATAGTGTGTGCATATAGCTAATGTAATAAACCTGTTTCAACAAAGGGGTTAACTTCATATTGCACAGAAAGCAGAACTCCACCAGAGAGTGAGTAATCAATCACAGTTTGACATAATTATGATAACAAGTCCAGCCAGCCAGTGGTACCACTATCATGCTTTATAGCATGTAGTATCTAATGTCATAGTGATAATTAACTCATTTCAATAACACACATTGCTGTGGGATATATGTTCTCTTCAAATTCCCAGCAGTAATTACTTGAATTATAAAGGGTCATAACTCTGTTAAAATATATCGGATCAAACCCATATTCGAACTTGATCTGTATTTAGGGGTGATAAATTCATATACCAAATTTTGTGTTGATCAGATGAAAAATGTTTTGAGTCATAGCAGCTTGGGTGAATTCTAAGTAAACATAAGAGTGAAAAGGGTTAATTAAACAATACCAAAAACCATACAGATGAAGAACGTGCTAAGAAAAACCTAGATAAGAAATATGAGGCAGATCAGAAGAAATATGTTCAACTTATTGCATTGGATAGCATGTGTGTAAAGGGTTAATTATTTTCTAAACTGATCAACCAATCAATACCAAAAACTATACAGGTGAGGGGTGTGTCATCATAAACCTACATATCAAATATGAACACAATCGGACAAAAAAATATTTCGGTTAGAGCATCGGATTTTTTTTAAATTTATTTTATTTTCGAAAAAAGGGTCATAACTCCTTTAAAATAAATCGGATCAAACCCATATTCGAACTCGATCTGTATTTTTGGCTGTAAAACTCACATACCAAATTTGGTTCCAATCAGATAAAAAATGTTTGAGTTATGGCAGAATGCGTGAATTCTAAGTTGAAAAAGGGCCATAACTCTAACAAAATCTCGGATCAAACCCAAATTCGAACTCGATCTGTATTTTGGGCTGAGAAACCCATATACAAAATTTGGTTTCGATTGGATAGAAAATGTTTGAGTTATCGCATTACTCGTAAAGTGTCTACGGACAGACAGACGGACAGACGGACGAACGACGAGTGGTCAATCCGGGCAACGACACTATGTTTACCATACTATGGTATGGGTAAACATAAAAATGATTGTTATCTTCGGAAGAGTGCATGCAGCTCAGCGAAATGCTATTCCAGCCCAAACCAGAGTGACTTATTAATTTATCGGAACTGTCTGTCTGACGTCAATTTGTCAATGTATAAGTTAAAGTCGCACAATGTGATCGGGTGTAAACATGAGTAAATCTAAAAGTAAAAGGGCTCGCCTGGATCTCGATGACGTTAGTTCGGATTCAGATTGTTTGTCTGACGAATCCGTCCGAGTCAGACTTCGATTTTGGGAGCAATGTCAATTTTGATTCAGACGAATTTGAGGACGATTTTTATGGGTTCTTCCCAACGGGGGCGTCTTCTCAAGACTTCTGTGGAGGGAATAAAATGGAAAAAAACAATGAGAACTGACCCTCCGAGTATAACGGATTTCAAAGTTGAGAACCCAGGCCCCACCTGCACAGCGGGCTAGCATCACCAAATTCACCCTCTGGAAACTAGGGGTGGGAAGATACGCTAGTGCCACGATACGATACGTATCTCGATACACTGTTCGCGATACGAGTGCGTATCTAGATACATATATACTTACTACATAGATACACTCCAGACATTGTTTCAGAATTTAATCAAATCAAACATGACAACTCAAACACAAGCTTATTAGGGCAAATAGCATTACTGTGCCTACTTGCAACTGAAACTTTCAAACAAGTCAATAGTTATTATGAGTCTGATCTACTCTAAACAGTAAATACAAGATCGACTATTTATTGGTAAGTTAATGGTAACGTCCGTAAGTGTCTAAGTGATCGTGCTTAAAATCACTTGTTAATAAATCACAAAACGCGGAGCTGCCAATGTAAGAGGAGTAACTCTAAATACAATGTACTAGATTCAGACAACTGGACTCGTAACTATACGAATTGAGTTCGAGTGACACGCGATTACGCGGTCAAAATGAAGGGTACCGCGGAAAGTACCGGTATATTTAGAAGGCAGTATTGTGTCAGCTGCGAGCGCACGTGACATGTGCTTCCGAAACCGAAACGGGAAGTTATATATCAATTGTGCCATGTGGCGTAAATATGCACCGGCTCTAATCAAACACGCGATGCACGTGCAGCACGGACACATTATAGTACGTTTCATCACTTTCGCGCGAAGCTATATATGCACATGCGAAGTCTTGTTTTAACTTTGTTTTAGGACTGAAACTCTCGATATATCTTAATAGCCGATCAAGTGACTATGCTTTTCGAAGTTTTCGTACAGTAATCATTTATTATGAATTATATGTGTATCGCAATACGACGATATTTAAGGATTTGTATCGGTGCATGCATCGTGTGTTACCGTATCGCGATACACCGGTCCATCGGTGTATCTTCCCACCCCTACTGGAAACCTCATTCTGCTTAGAGCCTCAAGTGATATGGTAGACCTAGGATCAGATTGAAGTTTCCCAGTTGAAGTTGGTGATGTTCACCCATTGGGCACCTCGGTTATGCATTTTATCTGCTGCAAATTAGGGGACATAGAAACTTCTCAGAAGGGAAACTAACTAAAAACAATGTTAATTTGAGACTACAGATACTTCCCTGAAGATGAGGCTTGAGCAGAATGAGATCTCCAGAGAGTGAATTTGGTGATGTTAGCCCGCTGTGCGGGATAGCGTCACTAAATTCACCCTCTGGGGACCTCATTCTGCAAATGACAGACACGCAATTTGCAGGCTTGAAACTAGATCGCTGAATCATGTGTGGGGAGGGTTTATTTATTATAGGCCCTAATTATTCTAATGTTTATATTGCATTCCGTGTTTAATATGTACGCTATTTGATATCAAATGTAAAGCGCAAACGATTCGAGAAAAAAACTTACAATCTATCGACAATTTACAGAATTAACTTGACTGAATGGTTATTATCTCTCGATCATTCTCTTTCTGAAGATGCCGTGTGTAGATAATGTTGCAGTATCATGCAATTAGTCATTGTATATACAATTCATTAGAGAACTTGGATTGTTGTGACGGGATTATTTTGACCACGATTATACACTCTTCAGCTCACAGAATAAAGCATGGTAATTTAATTGGGCTGATTTTCGATCGGCATCGGCATGTTAACCTGATTGGACGATAACTGGAACAAGCACGTTTGACCTTTTGTGCATGTTTATCATGCGAGACGTGACCACGTGTGATGTCACAATCATGTTCTTTCAAGTTGTTAATTTTACAGCATTTGATTATTTGTATAATTCATTGCATTCGTTGTTTGATTATTTAAATTAGTATTTTTAAATGAATTTAATGTTCGCTTCAATAGCACCATTGAAACCATTCCGCAGTCTGCGAAAGCCGTCATATTGACCTACATTCCGACAGCAAAACATGTGCGTGTATTCCGATTTCGCAGTGTGTTCTTACAAATGTCATTTAAATACGATCACATTCAGTCAATAAATGACCCGACGAAAATCCCGCAGTGATATGCTTTATATAGAATCACTGTTCTCGTCTTCAGTCTGATATCTCATTCAATATCTTCAATTTTGTAAATAAACTGTTTGAAGTTGGACGAAAATCAGCATGTCTCATCAAAGGCAAAATTCAAGAACTTGTATATTTATGAATGTCAAGGTCTCACGCGCGCACCTGTGATGAGGTCTCTTAACTGGTTCGCTGCTAAATATCCTACATACACGTTATAAAATGCGTATATATATTTCAACAAACAGAAAATTATTGAATTTTATGCTCGGAGTTGATAATTTGCACTCTTTTCTCAAATTTGACCCCCATATATCTACATTTGTGATTATGTTATGAGCCTGAATGTCTCACTAGGCTATGGCTATGAGCTTGAATGTCTCAATAGGCTATGGTTATGAGTCTGGATGTCTCATTATGCTATGGCTATGCCTATGGGCCTGGGTGTCTCATTAGCCATTAGGCTATGAGCCTTGATAACTCATTAGACTATGGTTATGGGTCTGGATGTCTCATTAGGCTATGATTATGAGTCTGGATGTCTCATTAGGCTATGGTTATGGGCCTGGATGTCTCATTAGGCTATGGTTATGAGCCTGGTTGTCTGTTTGTCAAAGTAAGTTATCGATATGAGCCTGGATGTCTGATTAGGTTATGGTTATGAGCTTGGTTGTCGGCCGCCTTTAGGGCATAACATTTGTAATTTTTCTCAAACTTTTCGCGATATAAGTACCTTTTCTGACAATTTTATTGGTCGGCATCCATTCAAACTTCACAATTTCCCAATTTAATTATATATGTAACAGTATTTCTGAAATATTACCTGACAAACGCTATTTAAATGATTAAAGTAAACAAGAGTTGACTAAACAAGACAGTGTCATTGCCAAAGCCCATATCTGGGCTTCCAGCACTCTTACATAGGGTCCAAATATGGGCTTTCAGCACTGAACCAGTTAAGGATGATTGTTTTTTGTTGGCTATCTTGCGGGATTATAGCATAATTTCGATCATACTTTTTATTCATCACCAGCACATACTGGCACTATTGTATTTAGTTAAAAAAATAATTTGAAGCAAATACACAGCTGTTTATTGGTCTCGTCACATGCATCGCACTCGAAAAGCCTACTTTTCGAAAACGCAACATAAATTTGGGTGCTCATTGAGGTCACGTGTGCAAACATCATCAGCTGGTGATACACAAAAAAAATGGATTTGACTTATTTAGTTGCTTTCCGCAATGATTAAAATTGGATATTACTTATTTATTTGCTATTCCCAATGATTAAGAATATTGTTATTATTTAAAGTTGATATTCATATATTTTCAACATAAAAGTTATTAAATCTAACTATGATTTGAAAGAACATCTTCCCACTTCAGGTCAGATCGTGGGAGCCTTTGCTTGAATGGAATAATCGGTTGTAGTTCGAGGTCCCCGAAAATCATTTCGACCAACACTTGAAACCATTTTGCATTGATGGATATATTTTTTATTTATTTACTTAATTGTTTTTGTGTGTAAAAACCAATACAAGAGTAATTAATATAAAACAAATGTTTCTAAATATATAATTTTTCTAAAGAAAAATAATAGCTGGTGATTGTGCGTGAATTTTGTGCACGCATTGCGTGGTTTCCGCAGACAAAATAACTCGGGCATCTCGCCTCCAGATCAAAGTACCTGTCAAGTTGGAATTATTGTACGTTCTACACGTTTATATGCTACCTTTGTGGTCACAGTTACCAATAAAAGATGATTCTCGCACTGTTTGTAAAATGGGGACCCCTGTCACAAATGGATACGTGAAGACGAAATACCAGGTTTTGACTATCTCTGTCACAAATCGATATGTGAAGACGAAATGCCGGTTTTCAACAGAAAACATGCAATTTACTTACATGATTACATCCACCGAGGGCCCAACACTATTTAACATATGTTATGTATGAACCACCACACTTACATATTACTTACACACCTGTACACAGATGTAAATAAGTAAAAGCTAATAACGTCGGCAGAAGAGCAGGTGCGCTGGGGGAGTGCCGTCAGCGGCAACGTCGCCGTAGGGAGACGACGTCATGGGCGTAACGTCGCCAGGTGGAATCCGTTGAAAGAGTTAACATCCATGACAAATTTCATGATGATCAGACGAACAGCACGACATGTAGCCCGCGCCAATGGATTGAATTTTGAAATCCAAAATGGCCACCAGCGGCCATGTTTTTTGGCCGAATGACCCCAAAATGACTCGTTCCCATCTACACATCAATGTCAACATTCTTGACAAAATTCATAAAGATCATACCATAGGTACGACCTGTAGCCCGCGCCAAAGGATTTAGTCATGCAAAGAGTAAAATCCATGATGGCTGCTGGCGGCCATGTTTTTTGGCCGAACAACCCCAAAATGACTCATTCCCAATTACATGTCAATATCAATATTCATGACAAATTTCATAAAGGTCAGACCAAAGGTACGACCTGTAACCCGTGCCAAAGGATTTAGTCATGCAAAGAGTAAAATCCAAGATGGCTGCTGGCGGCCATGTTTTTTCGCCGAACGACCGCAAAATCACTCGTTCCCATCTACATGTCATTGTTAACAACCATCACAAATTTCATGATGATCAGATGAACAGCACGACCTGTAGCCCGCGCCAATGGATTGAATTTTGAAATCCAAGATGACTGATCCACATAAAAACGGTATTTGCAATTAAAGGATCCAAACTTGAGATATCATCCGGAAACCGAAAAAGTGAGAAATTTTCTAAGTAAAAAAAGTCGAAAAAGGGCCACAACTCTCGCAAAAATGGGCGGAGGATACCCATATTAGAACTTGACCTGTACATAGGGCTGATAAACTCACAAATTTGGTTCAGATATGATCACACAAACTGAAGTTATCATCCGGAAACCAGAAAATTACCAGTTTCTAAGTAAAAAAAGGGCCATAACTCTCGCAAAAATAGGCGGAGCAAACCCATATTCTAACTTGACCTGTATTTTGGTCTGATAAACTCACCTATGAAATCTGCTTTTGATCTAATAACTGAAACTAAAGTTATCATCCGGAAACCATTTCCGGACGCACAGACACACGGACGGACACCATATTTGAACTCGATCTATATTTTGGGCTGAGAAACTCGCATACCAAATATCGTTTTTTTTAGTTATGGCAGCATGCATGAATTCTAAGTAGAACGAGAGGCCGATCACGATCGGCAGATGTTAACCCATCCCTTAGCGATAAAAATTTACTATGATCAGAATCATAAATGAGAGTTTTGGTGTTGAATTATATGAGTATACTGTATGTACTATTATGGACAAATGTACATAACACAAATATTGGATTGTACGGGTCACCTTACAAGATATGTAATGCTAAACCACCACAGCCTTGGGTTAAATGTGAAAGGTGTGACCTGAACATGGAATACTTGGGTTAAGAGAGTCCAAGTCTACTGCTAATATCATGTGATGTTTATTGTTGAATCTTTATTTTAAATTAGATACCATTGCCTTCTTTATCAGATTATTTGCACATTGGCATAAGAGACATCAGAAAATGATATATGTTGCTCCAAACAGATTTACAGGTACATGCCGTAAGATTAACTTATGTTTTAAACAAAGATCAATGTTATCAGCCATGAATACATAAAGGCTCACACCCGCGAAATTATCACTCGATCTGCTACCAAGGGTGTCACATCATAACATATTGTTGTATCTATCTTGTGTATATGTATTTTTGTGTTCTCTTATTTCATGTATCAATGTCTTTATGTACACGTATTTCTGCAACCTGTCCACATTTGGATGTCTATATTGCAATAAAGTTATCTATCTAACAAGATTTTGGACCGATTTAAACAAAATTGGTGTGGTGATTCGGGGTACCCTTGGCAGAGTTATAATGGTGTTAGTTTTTATCCGGACATCACAATATGTGTACCATACTATGGTGAATTTGATTTAATGTTGCTCCAAACAGATTTACCAGTACATAACACAAGATTTTGAACCGATTTAAACAAATTTGGTGTGGTGATTCGGGGTACCCATTGGCAGAGTTATAATGGTGTTAGTTTTTCAAATTTTCAAACTTTAAAAAATAATTATTTTTAATTATTTAAAAAAAGGGACACATTGGAAACCTTTTTAATCAACTTGTATCATAATCATCAATATCTAAATGAAAACAAGTGGTAAATCCGGACATCACAATATGTGTACCATACTATGGTATAGGTACACATAAAAATCAAAATAAATTAATCAATCAATAGGGGCAAAGAGTGTGTCAGAACACTATCTATGCAGTTAAGCTTGCATTACTGGTAGTTAATTGTCATCTACCTGGGTTATCAAAAACTCAAATCTGTTCAATTCTTAGTTGAGAAAGGGCCATAACTCTGGTATAACAAATCAGATCTAACCCATATTCGAACTCGATCTGTATTTTGAGTTGAGAAACTCACATACAAAATTTGGTTCCTATCAGTTGAAAAATTGTTGATTTAACGAAGCATTCATGAATTCTATGTCAAAGGGCCATAACTCCATAAAAAAAATATCGGATCAAACTCATATTCGAACTCGATATGTATTTTGGGCTGAGCAACTCACATACCAAATTTGGTTACAGTCAGATAATATTTTTTTTGAGTTATGGCAGCATACATGAATTCTAAGTTGAAAAAGGGCCATAACTCCATAAATAAAACTCGGATCAAACCCATATTCGAACTTGATCTGTAATTGGTGCTGAGAAATTCATATACAAAATTTGGTTCCGATCAGATAGAAACTATTTCAGTTATCGCACCATGCGTAAAGTGTCTACAGACAGACAGACAGACAGACGGACGGACTAACGACAAGTGGTCAATCCGGAGAACGACACTATGTTTACCATACTATGGTATGGGTAAACATAACGAGAGGCCGATCACGATCGGCAGATGTTTAACCCATCCCTTGGCGATAGTAAATTGTTAAGATCAGAATCATAATCTTTTAATGTTGAATTATAGAGTATACTGTTATGATCTAAAGTAGTATATGACAAACGTACATAATAACCAGTAATAACACAAATTATTGGAATGTATGAGTCAATATAGAAGGGTTAATATAACATCTAAACTCTAGAGCCTGTCACCACTATCATAGTGTAAGCAGTTCTATTCATGTTGTTGCAAATTGCCATGTGAGATATCAAATTAATACAATTATTTATTTAATGGAAAAGGTTAAAAGACATGGAATGGGTAAAAGGGGTTAAATCACCTATCTCTGCCCTGTTTGATCCAATGTAGTCCCATCATCCAAGGACTTACCGGTAGAGAGCTCCATTGGTCTAGTTAAATAAATTCACATAGCTAAGTTGTGGTTAAAAAGATAGCTAAATCAATTTATCCAATAATTCACTAACTGTGTCTCTTATACAGAGCTAACATATGAGGGCTATAAATAACTCTCAAAGCAATAAACTATATTGTCTTTTATCTTGCTCACAGAGAAGCAGGTATTCATTAATTGTAAGTTACTTGGGTTATAATCTGGATAATTCTTAGTTTAAAAAGGTCCATATCTCTGGTATAACAAATTGGATCTAACCCATATTCAAACTCGTTCTGTATTTTGAGTTGAGAAACTCACATACCAAATTTGGTTCCTATCAGATGAAAAATGGTTAATTTATCGAAGTACATGTATGTGTGAATCATATGTCAAAAAAATCCGATCAAACCCATATTCGAACTCAATCTGTATGTTGGTCCGAGAATCTCATACACCAAATTTGGTTCCAATCAGATAAAAAATGTTTGAGTTATGGCAGAATTCATGAATTCTAAGTCGAAAAAGGGCCATAACTCCGTAAAGAAAAGTCGGAGCAAACCCATATTCGAATTCGATCTGTATTTTGGGCCGAGAAACTCACATACCAAATTTGGTTCCGATCAGATAAAAAATGTTTGAGTTATGGCAGAATGCGTGAATTCTAAGTCGAAAAAGGTCCACAACTCTGTAAAAAAAAGTCGGAGCAAACCCATATTCGAACTCGATCTGTATTTTGGGCTGAAAACCCCATATACAAAATTTGGTTTTGATCAGGTAAAAAATGTTTGAGTTATCGCATTACACGTAAAGTGTCTACGGACGGACAGACGGACGGACGGACGAACGACGAGTGGTCAATCCGGACAACGACACTATGTTTACCATACATGGTATGGGTAAACATAAAAAGGGCCATAACTCCGTAAAAAAAAAACTCTGATCAAACCCATATTCCAACTCGATCTGTATTTTGGTCTGAGAAACTCATATACAAAAATGTTCGAGTTATCGCACCATGGGTAAAGTGTCTACAGACAGACAGACGGACGGACGGACTAACGACGAGTGGTCAATCCAGACGTTGACACTATGTTTACCATACTATAGTATGGGTAAACATAAAAATAATGTAACAAAAAAAACAAAACAAAACCCTGCCTGGAAAATGTTCTCAATGTTATCGGAAACAGAATTTTTAATTTGTTTTGGCCTAGTCCATAATGTAATATTCAATCACATAAATCAGCATAACTTCAGTTATGGGCGGCCTATCACAAAAATCTTTGTTAATCAATGTTATCAGTGGATAAGCAGGCATCGATAATGAGTGAGAAAAGACACACTGAGTAATCCTTTAAAGTAACAGATGATTGTCAAATTGTCCTATTAACTCACCTGTCCAACTTTCTTCACCCTATCTGGAGCATAAGATGGATCACAAATAACCATACTGCATTTGGCAGTTTCTCCCTCATACTTGACACCGGTGACTTGTCCATTTTCATAAATTATCTCTGGATCTGGTCTGTCCAACATGTATGTACCACCATAGATTGCACTCAACCTAAAATATTAATGAATGCCAACTTAACTACCCTACCCCTTGGTTAAATAAAATAGAAATAGTTGTCAAAACTAGGTTCAAATTTTCTCTGCATGTTATTTTTTCATTAATTTAACAAAAACTGATGTAAATTAGAAACTAATTTAATTTGAAAATAGCCATAAAAGTGTAGAATGGGGTTATAGTTACCATTCAGTTTGTCATCAATGGTTACAGTTGTGAATATCAAGGCATGTGCAATGTCAAGTATCAAGTAGGAGTTAACACTGAACAGAATTCCAGAAACAAAGGACTTGATTACAATTGAGTTGTATCGAGATTGTGCCACTGGACTTGAGACTTTGTGATAAGCTATAATTTAATTAATATTAATCATCATCTTTCCGTAATCTGTACAAGCAGTTCAAAGGTATTTTAAACATCGAATGAGTATCATGTATGTCACTCAAAGTAAGCCCCTGTGAATATGGGGTTTTTGATCGAATCAAATATAGAATAAAATATTTCATAACCTCAGTCACAACATGACTGTTTGTCAGAATTATCTATTAATTAAAACTCGTTGTCATCCTTATTGTTAACGTTGGATCGACAATTAAACACATAATTTCTTCAAAATATAACAAACAATTTGAAAAATAAGACTGATGCAGTGTTACCGTAAACAATGCAAATTTTGATTTCGAAAAACGTTTTTTGTGTGTGATTATGTAACTTGTCTTCATTTTGGATAAACCGTCACCATTTAATTGTGCGAACTATTATGAATAAAAGAATACAGCCGAGGACGACAATAAATTATTCCACAACCCCGATTTATAGTATACTTTCTGTATGCCACGTAGAGTTAATTTTTACAGTTTCAATCTGTCTTTTAGACCAGACACATATTTTAATGTGGACGCAAATCAGGGGGTTTACGACATCGTCGGATTCTGAAAGTACTGTAAACTAGAGCTGAAACGGTTAGACGGATAACCGGTTGGCATCCGGTTAGCGACGTAACCGGTTAGAAAACGAGAGGCCGATCACGATCGGCAGATGTTAACCCATATCCCTTGGCGATAAAAATTTAATATGATCGGATAAATGAGAGTTTTGGTGTTGAATTATAGAGTATACTGTTATGTACTATTATAGACAAATGTACATAACACAAATTATTGGAATTTATGGGTCACTGGCATTTATATAAGATAATGCACTGGTACAGGATCTGTAATGCTAAACCGCCACAGCCAGCAAGCCCGTGGGTTAAATGTGTAGGTGTGACCTGGACATGGAATACTTGGGTTAAGAGAGTCCAATTTAAGTTTACAATAATAATGTGTCCTAGTATACAGATAAGCAACCTCACCACTGACCCATTAATATCAATTATATAGCAGAGCTGTCAAAAAATCACAGGAATTGTTTATGTTGAACACTGACCTCTCTATTAAACCAATAACAATTATAATGATATCAGACCATCTGAAGATATAACTCTGCAGCACAGATGTCCAAGTGTACTGTTAATATCATGTGATGTTTAGGCCAAAAAAAAAAAGAGTTTTGGTTCTCGGGCAATTTTTTTTTCAAATCAATGAGGGAGGGAGGGTTTTATTTTTATTTTTTATTTTTTTCTGCGCATAGTAAGCATGGACAAAGATACCTTCCTCTGTCTAGTAATAACCAGAAATGTAGAGGGAACTGTTATGCATATTAGGGCTGGGCGATATTGGCCCCAAAAAATATCGCGATATTATGGCGACAACATCGCGATACACAATATTATCGCGATATTATTTTGGTATATTACAATTGGTAAGTACAATGTACAATATATGCAATATTTCATAAATAAAGTTTGCACAATACATCCCTACGTTTTATTTACGATTTGTGGGTCATGAGAGGTCGAGTAAATGTGTATTGAACAATTATCAGTAACATCACAGTATACATGTATATAATGACCACTCGTCAGCAACAATTGACAGTTTGCCGACGGAGAAATAATAACTTTGAAACAAAGGGATATAATCATATAACACGGCCCACGTGCGTTTTCGCATACATTTTTTAGAGTTATATCCCTTTGACCATAGCGCTCAACACCATGCACACATTCAGCACCGCATTCGGTTTCAAATTGCCATTTTATTAATTCGTGAGGAATTGGTTGTTTGTGAGACTATATTTATCAGTGGTAATTGGTAGTTGGTAGCACCGTGGGACTTCAATGTCCATATACGGCAGCCCTGGGAATTAGCGTCGACAATGCCACAATGGGCAGTGCCGAGGCAAAAGCTGACATGAAAATTTGAAATGAATTTGCGTCGGCATTTTTTTAGCTGAGGAAAATAAATAGAGACAATCATGTTCAATTAGTTTGTGAATTTGACATTTGTTGAAGCGATAGCAATGCCATGATCCGTACGGCACATGTCCACAAAATCATTTTACTCGCAATTTGCACACATTGAGACGATCAGCTAGACTAAGTATGGTCAATATAAAATCTGACATCGTAATCCGTCTCCAAGCAACCGGTTACGGTTGATAGAGCAAGCTGCACCAACTTGAAAGGAGGTCATTGTGCCAGTCACATGCGCGCGACATACCAATCTCACAGTGTAGCCAACTGATGCTAATAGTATCTCTTTGATGTGTCCGACGAAGCATATCCAACTTGACAAGCACGTGCTCCGATGTTTTAAATGTTTTCGACTGCGTATTTCCGGGAAGTTTGGGACTATTATACTTACTCTAACTTCGCTGTTTGTTGGGACCATATGATGGGTTTCAACCTACATGGAGAATATTACAACTTGGGACGGTATTACGATATTTTTATTTCAGACGATATTATTGACGATATCAAAATTAAAACCGGGTATACCCGATATATCGTCATACCGCCCAGCACTATTGCATATAAACTCATTTAATCTTATATAAAAATGACATTGTACTACCAGTGTATGACTGGGATTACCTAACATTATATAATGCACCTGACATTAACTACTGTTATTGTTGTCTAAAAACTTATACCGCTCCAATCTAATATGTGATCCTGAATTTAGTTCTGTGCCTTTCAATTGTATAAAGTTACATCATCATCATCAATGTTTGGGGAGTAAGTCGCCATGACTTTTACCCCTTTCACATAATAACATACATGTATAGAATAACGTAAATGAATTAATTGTTTTAAAATTATCCATGACGTTTAGTCGTACATATATCGCTCGTTATAACAGTTGTTATCGAATAACTCCTTGAATTGTTGAACCGATTCAGTGGAAACAATGTAATCTGATAAACTATTTCAGTTTGTAATCACTCTCTGGGAAAAGAAATATTTTCGCACATCATTGACTATTATGTTCTTTTGTTACAATTAGTGTAAGTTAGTTCACAATGACTAATTGTAAGAAGAGCATGAGGGTCAGCTTATCATTTTCTTAATTGTAGTCATCTACTTCATGTTGTAAGCCTGCAAGTCACTTTTTAACACATTACATGTTAGAGCTCAATGCACACTATTATTCAACACATATCTGTATCCCCCGAAATTTTTTTTTTTTTTTTTTAAACTTTTTTTTTTGGAAGTTTTTTTGTCATAACATCAGGCATTGCAATAAAAAGGCCTAATGCGGCCCTTTTTATTCAATGCGGCGGTGCCTGAGAACCAAAACCTTTTTTTTTTTTGGCCTTATTGTTGAATCTTTATTTTAAATTAGATACCATAGCCTTCTTTATCAGGTTATTTGCACATTGGCATAAGATACATCAGAAAATAATATAGCTTTATCAATAGCTAAGTAGTCCAAATGCAATTGGTGAATTGGATTTAATGTTGCTCCAAACAGTACATAACACAAGATTTTGGACCGATTTAATCAAATTTGGTGTGGTGATTCGGGGTACCCTTGGCAGAGTTATAATGGTGTTAGTTTTTCAAATTTTTTTAACTTAAAAAAAATAATTTGTTTTTAATTATTTAAAATAAATTAAAGGGACACATTGGAAATCTTTTTATCAACTTGTATCATAATCATCAATATCTAAATGAAAACAAATGTCAATGACATTTTTTTTAATATAAAAGTTAAAAATAATTATTATTTTTTTTAAATCGAATTTTTTTCTTCGAAAAAGGGTCATAACTCCTTTAAAATAAATCAAACCCATATTCGAACAAGATCTGTATTTTGGGCTGATATACCCATATACAAAATTTGGTTCTGATTGGATAGAAAATGTTTAAGTTATCGCATTACACGTGAAGTGTCTACGGACGGACGGACAGATGGACGGACGGACAGACGGACGGACGAACGACGAGTGGTCAATCCGGACAATGACACTATGTTTACCATACATGGTATGGGTAAGCATAAAAATGAACCGGACGTAACCGCATCCCGTTGTCAGTTGAATGTGAACGTGAATAATCCTCAAAATATTAGGTTAAATGATGCAAAACTAATACTAAATCCTGTGTCACCGATAGTAGAGTGCAATGCAAGCATTAATTGGTACACGCGGTAGTATCAGATACTTAGTAGCAATTCTCGAACTGTCTGGAAGTGTCGGCGACCTTCAATCAATTCCAACCATTTGAAGTTTTCTCTGATCTTCCGACAAAAGCACGTGTGCAATCACTGTGTATCAAGTCTGAATGCACACAAGGAAGTGACAACGTAAAAGTGGCGTTGTGTGGCAATGCGTGCTTTCGTAACTTAATAGTTAATACTGCACGAAGCAACATGGATTCAAATTGCAATCACACCACGACATACTAAAACTGTTTTACAGTGGGGTTTATAACAAGACAGTCAAAGACTGTGGGGTCGCTCACCAGACTGCAAAGACTGATAAGACTGGGACTCTTGAGACCATAACAGTCAGAACTTTTCATAATCACTTTAAAAGAAGTGGATCTAAACAGAATATGTGGCTAGAGAGGCTTCATGTTGGTCAGTGAATATCTACCTTTAAATTACCAATGGAACCCTACAGATCACCCCTATTCATATTGGTGAATATGAGATCCATTCATCTAGTAATATCAATTCACCCTCTGGGGACCTCATTTCCTAAAAATGACCCCATGAACAAATCTGAACCCCAGTCACCCAAGGCCCCTCCATACCAAATACAAGGGATGGTCTGTCGTCCGGTACATACCCCCTAGTGGCATACCGCCTGGTGTGGGCATATCTATAACTTATGACTGCTATACTCAGACAGATAGACCCAAAAATCAGCATTTTCATATAAACGAAGATGAATAACTATAGCACAAAAAAAAACAGTTGAATATGCCATTAAATGTCCTCATATTGGTGAACATCCATACCAAATTTCATTGAGATCCCAGCACAACTGTTGAAGTTACGACATGAACAGACACCAGACAGACCAAAAAGCCAACAATTCCAGATAAACAAAGATGTACAACTCTAGAATGGAAAATCCGAACAAAGCGATGGAACCCTCTTTTTAATGTCCTCGTAGTAGTGAACATCCATACCAAATTTCATTGAGATCCCAGCACAATTGTTGAAGTTACGACATGAACAGACACCAGACAGACCAAAAAGACAACATTTCCAGATAAACAAAGATGAATAAATCTAGAATGGAAAATCCGAACAAAACGATGGAACCCTCCATTGAATGCCCTCATAGTTGTGAACATCCATACCAAATTTCATTGATATCCCAGAACAACTGTTGAAGTTACGACATGAACAGACAGCCCAAAAAGCCAACATTTCCAGATAAACAAAGATGAATAACTCTAGAATGGAAAATCCGAACAAAACGATGGAACCCTCTATTGAATGCCCTCATAGTAGTGAATATCCATACCTAATTTCATTGAGATCCGAGCACTATTGTTCAAGTTATGACATGAACAGACATCGGACGGACGTACGGACGGATGGACATACGGACAGACAGGTGCAAAACAGTATACCCCCCTTTTTTTTTTAAAGGGGGTATAATAAGCTATATATGCCTTATGGTTCTTGGGGAAAAAACTATTTTAAGACTTACTATGGAGGGAAAGAGTTATGGCCCTGGCTTCGCACCTACATGTATTTGATATGATGAACTTAATTGAACAAATCTGTTGTAAGACACCTAGGGAACATGCACACTGAACTATATAAACACATTCCATCTTTAATATGGAGAAGAAATCAATTGTTGATAGATGGATGGATAGACATCTCAACAGGCAGAAGGATGGAAGCCTGACAGATAGAAGATAAATTAATCCAATATATACCCCCCCCCCCATTTTTCTTTGAATATTAGTCGTATGATTTCATCTGGATAAGTGGTGATTAAAAAAATAATATGAAATGGCCAAGCCTGATTTTAGTATGTCTGACATTTGCAGAATTAGGTCCCAAAAATGTGGATTTAATGACAATATTCTGTAAGGCAGGCTAGCATCACCAAATTCATCCTCAATCTGATTAGGCATCAATGGCCAATAAAACCTAGGAACAAATTGAAGTCCTACAGTTGAAGTTGGTGATACACACACATTGAGCACCTCAATTATGCATTTTATCTTCTGCAAATTAGGGGGACATTGAAACTGAACAGGTGGAAAAAAGTGATTAAATCAAACTGTCAATTTGATACTTAGGATACTTCCCAGAAGATGAAGACTAAGCAGAATTAGGTCCCTGGCGGGTGTATTTGGTGATGCTAGCATGCTGTATGGGGTAGCAACACTAAATTCACCATCTGGGGACCACACTATGTAAATGTCAGACACACTATTTCCAGACTTGAAGAAATCTAACTTTTCTAAGCCATTCACATTATCATTGAATGTCAGTCATCACCTAACCATTGGCACATCAGTTTGTTGTTAAATTGCTACAGATATGTTTAGATTAGAATAATACATGTCATCTGGCTAGTTTATATAATTAATGACCTGTGCCTTTACAGATATATATGCCTCTGTGCTGAGAAGAGGTATACAGGCTTCAGTGTTCTCTTAAAAATTAATAGTGCATAGCAAAGAGGTGTGAATTATAAAGGGCCATCAACTCGGTTAAAATATATCGGATCAAACCCATATTTTAACTTGATCTGTATATAAGTGTCAAAAATTCATATACCAAATTTGGTGTTGATCAGATGAAAAATGTTTGAGAAATCCTGTCTTGGATGAATTCTATATCAAAACAAGAGTGGAAGGGGTTAAATAAACATTACCAAAATCCATACAGATGAACATGCTAAGAAAAATCTAGGTAAGAAATATGAGGCTGTGATGTGTCCTAAACAAAAATTAAAGGTCAAAATGCAAAAATTATTTTATTTTATTTTCAAGTTATGTCCCTGGCTCTGCCCCTATTTGAACCAGTGACCCCATTTGAACAAATACGAAGCCTAGTCAACCAAGGTCCCTCCATACCAAATATAAGCTTAATCAGCACAATATTCCTTGAGAAGAAGTCATTTTAAGAATTACGATAAGTTATGGCCCTGGTTACTCAACTAATCAACCTGGTGACCTCATTTGAACAAATCTGAATGGGAGTCACTTAGGGAACATCCACACCAAATATGAACCCATTAGGCCTTATAGTTCTGGAAAAAGAATTTGTTCTAAGAATTACTATGAACGATTAGAGTTGTGGCCCTGCTTTTTCAACTAATTGACCTGATGACCTCATTTGAACAAATCTGAATGAGATTCACCTAGGGAACATTGACACAAAATATGAACCTGTTCCGTCTTATGGTTCTGGAGAAGAAGATGATTGTTGACGGACGGACGGACGGACGGCTCGACCGACGGACGGACGGACAGACGGACGGGGAGTGATGACTATAGCTCCACCGGAGACTTCGTCTCAGAAGAGCTACAAACTATGTAAGTCGACAAAGTTTGATGATTGAGATCAGCTGCACAATGTCTTCACTCTTCCCGTTCTTCCTCCCTGTTGTGATTTAATATGATCAATTCAATTGAGTGACCAAACAGACATCGTAGTTGAAGCAACCCAAAACTTCTTCAATGATCTTCCCTTTTATCAAGGAAATTGATGCTCCATGCTACTCTGTAACTGGTTGTGCATGTGGGACTAATTGACACTCAATTTGGCAGTAATTTCTATATGTTAAGTGATTGCATACTAAAACCGAAACCGAAATGTAAATTCTATAACCGTCCAACACTAGTGTCCGCGATCATGATACCGACGAATAGCTCGAATGCTGAATAGGACTGCGAGTCTGACCTAACTGACCTTCCTTTTTGTTCTATAGTTATTACTTTCTTGTCTTTATATATAATTCATTGGAGGATATACCAATGATAATGATATATTACAGATCTTTAATATATAGTTTTGTTACTCGTTTTACCAATACCCATACTATTGTTACTCGTTTTACAAATGCCCAAACATATGCTGATCACGGCAAATAAGCGATCCCCCTGCTATTCACACATTTCACTTGCTCAATCCCCATCACGAGCGCCAGCAAAAGAACAGTGAATGCGTGTTTTTGAATATCGTTAAATGCCGTGAATAAGGTCTTTATTTCAGCTACTATTTCTCACCTAGGTTTGTCCCTGGAGCATGGCATAATGTCGACATAATTAGTGTGAGAGAAGTCCGCTAGAAATTAACGGTTAACCGGTTGAAATCCGGCTAACCCCGATGGTTAACCGGTTAGAAGAATGGGTCAACCGTTTCAGCTCTACCGTAAACCCGGTGGTGGTTTTGTCGTAAACAATGCTTTCAATTTCGCAATATAAGTATGAAATCATTGTTTGATATCGGAAGCGCAGCGTCATCATGATTAATTAGTCGGCGACTTTTATTTCAAATCTACACATTTTATTCAATATATATCAGCGATCAGATGCGACAAAGTTAAGTTAATACAAAACATATTATATAATAGTTTGGAATTTCCACGAATTGCACGTGTTATGTTGTACTATTTTTAGCACTGTAATTTCCCAGGCCAATCCTAGTTTCGTTTGTGGGTAGCATTGACTGACAGAGGAGTTGAGTGTTATGTTTTTCTCGATTCTTTATTGAATGAATAATAAAAATATGGATAATGATATACATACCATTATAAAACAATGAACTTAGGGGGGTATGGCTCTATATATATGTCTGGCGTTGATACAATGTGATGAGGGCTTGTTCTATATCGGGCCTATTGCTTCAAATGCTGGATGGACGGTTGTCGCTCCCGTTGTGTGTGGGTGCAGCTGGTTTCAAATTTCTGTGTGATTTCATCTTTTTTCTGTTAGATGTGTGATACCTGGGGTTGTGAAAACCCTAACTTCTTCGTACTGTCGACCTGTGTAAACTGCATGTCTAATATTTTCCCAACTGCGTATATGTCCGCTAACGATAGATCTATTCGATTTCATCACTGTTTCTAGCCATGATCGAACTGATATTATGACATCAAGTCGCTTCATTTTGGAATTTTATATATCAGATGTGTTGTTTTTGTCCAACGAGTTAAACCATTGTTCACTAATTGAGAAGACATCACGACAACAACAACTATCGCACAGTTCACACATAGTTGTGAGGGACCGGTATATATGTCATGATATGTCAGTAGTCCTAAATGTTTGTATAGCCTTTTGCTAAATGTCACCCCTTCACACATTTGGAATGGGTTGACTATAATTGTTTAATTAGGCCTTGTGCGAACTCATAGCTATCAACACAGTCGAACTGTCAAGTCGTTGTACTTGTGTGTTAACCGCATAGAGTTGTTTGTATGGCCTTTGGCTGAACTTTATTTTCGTTCACACAATTCAGCCAATAAAAATTCAGCTGGCATCTGATTACGCAGAAGGCAAAAATAAATGCGCGAATTTATGAAGTGCGACAACATCGTATCGATGTTTTAACTTTATGTCAACTTTTCGTCATTTGCGAATATCGATCAATGTTTCGACGTCGCGACTTTCGCGTTGTCGAAAGTTTCGACATTTTACGGAAATGTTTGGTCTGTTATGGTTTCGACGTTATCGCACTTCTATGGCCAGTCGCTTTCGACGTTATCGCATTATTTTTCGTCATTTCCGACATTTCATTTTTGCACATTTACGTCAAAACTTTTTCGACATTATCGACAATATTTTCGCATATGCGAAAGAGGTTTTTACATGCTCCCTAACTCAAAGACACTATTCGGATGTTGGCACGGCCTGACAGGCATGTTTTGTCTGCCAAGCGATATGATCAACGGCCAGATATATTATCATTCAACGGCAATTTTTTATCTTTTATTGTGGGCTTGCGGATGCAGACTGATGCAGACTGACACATGCACGCACGTGCTGATTACAATAGTCCTCAAAATTTTTGGGGGGACAAAAATGGCCATAACTCATGTAAAAAATAGCTGGACAGAACCCATATTCTAACTTGGCCTGTATTTTTAGCTGGGAAATACACATACCAATTTTAGTTCAGATCAAATAATCCAAACTTGAATTATCGATCGGAAACCAAAAAAGTTAACGTACAGACAGACAGATGGATGGACAGACTGATTACACGATACAACCATTTTTTCAAAAAAGGGCATATAAAAATAATAACGCAATATTAATTCATCATTCGCTTTACACTCTGTAACTTTGACTATACTGAGCAGTAAAATCATAAAAAAATAATTTTAATGAATGTATTAATTGGCTAACTAGTTAGTGTTATTGTTAGTGTTGCATAACTTGTCTATTATATATTTTGAAACTTCTGTATGTATGTGTGTTATAGACTCGAAAACTGTTCGACCGATTCGAATCAAATTTGGTATGTAGGCCTACTTTGATCCCGGGAACAATTGGGTCCAATTTCACATGCGACCGTGTCCTTGACCTCACTCATATATGCTCATATAGGCATTATCTGGACCGATCGAACAATAGTTTTTTAAGTCCAGACGCTAAATATTCTACCCAGACGATCACAAAGAAATCCCTAAATAGCCCAGACGAAGTCAGGCACATCAACTAACAACAACAGACACCAAGTTATGCCCTCGGTTAACCTCCGAGCTCTAATGTACACCTTGTTAGAGCAGGTTGCTTACTGAGAGCATAGCGGTACATACTGGAATGGACAGACAGATAATTGTTGCTGAACTACAGCTATGCTCTCAGTAAGCGACCTGTTTAACGAGGTTATGGGCCGGTACTTACCGCGGTGATACCACCAAACTACCGCGGTTATCATTCTGTACCGCGACGGAGGGCGGTTGACCCGCGGTACTGGTACGGTATTTTTACCGCTGGTTACCGCGTTATTGGTGTTCGTTACCACCATACACCGCGTTATTTTTTTCGTAACCGCGTTCAAATTACCGCTAACGGCCCTCCACCGCGGAGAGAACACGACTGAAACAAGGCGTCACACGGTAGGTAAATGATTATGAATAACTTTTGTATTGAATGAATACCTGTAAGCTGCACATAATTATGTATACGTAATGAATATAAATGAATAATAATGCAATCGGATTATATATGAACATGTCGGGTTTACATGTAACATATTACAAATGTACACGTACATCACGTTTAATCACGTCGGCGGTTTTTGAACTCAGCTATAGTTGCTTACGGCGACTGGATTACGCAAAACACCCGATTCCTATATCGGTTTCCACTCATGCAGAATTTTTTTGTTTGTTTGTGTTTCTGAAATTTCTTATAAAATGGGAAAAGTTAATCCTCCATTTATCTGAATTTGGTCGAAACCAGCGGGCACGGTGCATTAGTAACACTGAGTCCGATTTTAGTCTTAGAGGCCAGGGCGGCGATCATTGCAGAAATATTCATATTCGTTCAAATCTATAGTTTTGTTCATATGCCAAACATAATCGGCGAGTAAATAGTATATTGTTGCCAAGACGTATGATTGTACGCATGCGTGAAATAGTAAAGCAATTTACAAACATTTGCGCCTGAAGATTTCTTGTCGGTGGGAATAAAATGTATAACTAAGAAAGCGTGGCACATGTCATGCAGCAAAGTAAAGTTGTTATCATCACCAATGTGCGCGACAAAAGACACACGCAAAACACCAAACATTGAAAGACGCAACGTTGTCAAATCAGTCTTTGATTTTGTTACGTGAACATTCATTGAGCTCACGAGTGCGTGTCGGGCGGCATCGTTTGATGTGAAATTGCAACTTTTGGCGAGGGCGCGCACTTGTAGTTCTCGGTGGGTCGCAGTATAAATTATATCACATACCGGTATTCCTTATAATCTAATCGTTATTCGGAAGAAAATATGCATGGTGTTGGAAAGTTGACCTCTAAATATGTTTGTTTGGTTATATACAGAGGTTAACATTGTAACATAATTATTTCAAGTGATCGAATTCGGTGTGTTTTAGTCGTTGTTAGTTTATTCCCGATACGGTAGCAATAAAGAGCGTTTGTCTCACTTTTGTGTGACAAATATTTATAAATAGCTATTACGTGCACAACATTTTAAAGATCGAATGAGACTTGTCCGTTTAAAGCCACGTGGCGGTTCGCACATAATATTATTCGCAATGCCAAAATAGATCGATAAATATCTGAACTACCTTCTGCGAGCATTATGTAAGCCAAACGGACGCATTGAAGTAATGGAAATACAAGTGTCCAAAACACAAAACAGCCATTCGCGCGTCACGTGTCTAGTTTTACTAATAGCACCATCAACAAATATTTATTTCACCCATTGAGGCCAGTTATAAAAAGACATGACGACATCTTAATTTAAGTGCCCCGTGCCCTATATTAACAAAGTCTGCCAGCTGCAGTATGACGTAATCAGTGACACCAGCTTTTGCGCAGAATGTGTTTTTTTCCTGGATATACGGGAGTTCCATGTTGTGTCTTTTATTGCCAAGACAACAATTCCCGTTATACGAACAAATGGTGTTTGTGATTTGCAGTTAATGAATGTCAATAAAGTTAATAACGATATTTATTCTGGGGACTATTTAAATAGTGTCGTTATCATTCAATTTAGGGATCACGTACATCTGAACATTGATATAAACTGTAGATACGGGATTTATCGAGCTGTCTAAAATGGCCGAAATCATTTGTTCCCTTCCCGATAACCAACATTGATTACAAATAGTGTCATTTATGGGAATTTATGGGAATTTTTGGCAATAAAACGAGACTAGAAATGTTATTGTAATATTTTAATATTCACATTAATTGAAAAATGACTTTCTCAAAGTAACTTATACTTACCTTTACTTAATCTGGAAGCCCGTTATAATGGGCATATTTCCCCCCGATACTCGGCTTTCATCTATTTCAATATTTTAATAATACACTTCACTGTACACAATCATGGACGGAGATCGTGGGAACGGCCGTCCTATTTTGGAAGATTGACGGTCAGCCATCGAATCCCGTCATTAACCTCGTTACAAAAATGCTACCGCATAGCGGTAATGTCACCGCGTTTGTGCGGTGCATTACCACGTGCCACCGCGCTACCAACATTCGTTACTGCTGGTAGTGCAGTGGTACCGTGAACGTCGCGGTGGTACAGCAGTACGCGCATGGTAGGGCAACCGCGAATCGGCGGTATGTCGCGGTATTGCACCGCGGTATTAACGCATGTACACCTCGTTAAAACAGGTCGCTTAATTTGAGCAGTGCTGTATGACAATTAATAGCTGGCATAAATTTAGTTTTCTCTCACCTGGCAAAACCTTGAGGTAATTCTCCTAGACCATATAGTGGGTACAGATATGGAGATTTGCCGTACCGAGCAAGAGAATCACTGTAAAGTTTGACTCGGCCAATGAAATCTATTACTGGTCTCTTTGTAAGATAACTGAAAGATAAAAAATAAACATTTTGCAAAAATCATCATTAAAGTACATCTGACAAGATCCATTATATTTCTTCACATTCTGCATAACAGCTTAGAACATCCTATTTCAATTAATTCAGAACAATCTATAATCATCTTGTATCCAAGATAAAAAAAAACAGCATGCCTGAAGAAAGAACAAACGTTTCTCACCAAAATGAGATGAACAGGAAAAAGTTTAATTACAACATATATACTCAATAGCTCTCTGATAGCACTTGGGAACGAGAGGCCGATCATGATCGGCAGATATTAACCCATCCCTTAGCGATAAAAATTTATTATGCTTGGAATCATAAATGAGAGTTTTGGTGTTGAATTATAGAGTATACTGTTATGTACTATTATAGACAAATGTACATGTACATAACAAAAACTATTGGAATTTATGGGTCACTGGCATTTATAAAAGAGAATGCACTGGTACAGGATCTGTAATGCTAAGCCACCACAGCCTTGGGTTAAATGTGAAAGGAGTGACCTGGACATGGAATAGTTATGTTAAGTTTATAATAATGTGTCAAATTCTACCAACAATATAGTATACAGATAAAGCCACCTCACTGTTGACCCATTAATATCAATCATATAGCAGAGCTGTCAACAAGTCACAGGAATTGTTTATGTTGAACACTGACCTCTCTATTAAACCAATAACAATTATAATGACCTCAGACCATCTGAAGATAGAGACATCAGAAAATAATACTCCAAAGGCATGGGATGGAATTGATGGAATTGGATTTAATGTTGCTCCAAACAGATTTACCAGTACATAACACAAGATTTTGGACAGATTTAAGCAAATTTAGTGTGGTGATTCGGGGTACCCTTGGCAGAAATATAATGATGTTAGTTTTTCAAATTGTTTTAACTTACAAAAAAAATAGTTTTTAATTATTTAAAAAAATTAAAGGGGCACATTGGGAACCTTTTTCTCAACTTGTATCATAATCATCAATATCTAAATGAAAACAAATGAAAGAGTCAATGACATTTTTAAAATTATTATTATAAAAGTTTAAAAAAAAATCCAAAAAAAATCGGATCAAACCCATATTCGAACTCGCTCAGTATTTTGGGATGTGAAACTCACATACCAAATTTGGTTCCAATCAGATAAAAATGTTTGAGTTATGGCAGAATGTGTTAATTCTAAGTGGAAAAAGGGCCATAACTGTGTAACAAAATCTTGGATCAAACCCAAATTCAAACTCGATGAAACCCATATACAATATTTGGTTCTGATCGGATAGAAAATGTTTGAGTTATCGCATTATGTACTGACATACCAAATTTACATACATCTCAATAAAATGAGATATATCAGATGAAAGGTATTTCTATTAAGTATCAGGAATGTTGAGAAGGTTTCATTTTAACTACAAAAGTACAAGTGAATGGGATATAATAGGAGAATGACTACATGAAAAATATACAAAAGCATAAAATTGATGACCAGAGTTAACAATTTAACTCTATAAAATTAGGGGACTGTGTGTCACTTGAACAATGCATTGATAGGCTAAATCTGACAGAGAGCTGCCTGGGAGTCCTGAGCCAACAGGGTCCACACACTATGGAAATGCAATAAACAACAGATGGCTAGCAGCAGTGAGTATCAGATTTCATTATCAATAATAGAGTTTAACTCTAGTCTCTTTCTCACAGATACCACAGTTAATTATAAGCTGCTTCTGGTTATATATTGTCAGCAAATCTCAAATCTGTTCAATTCTAAGTTAAAACGGGGCCATAACCCTGGTATAAAAAACAAGATCTGACCCATATTCAAACTCGATCTGTATTTTGAGTTGACAAACACACATACCAAATTTGGTTCCTATCAGTTGAAAACTAGTAGATTTATTGAAGCATGCATGAATTCTATGTCAAAGGGCCATAACTCCATTAAAAATAATCTGATCAAACCCATATTCGATCTCGAACTGTATGTTAGGTGGAGAAACTGACATATCAAATTTGGTTCTGATCAGATCATTTTTTTTTAGTTATCATAGAATTTGTGAATTCTAGGTCGAAAAAGGGCCATAACTCCATAAATAAAACTCCGATCAAATCCATATTCGAACTCGATCTGTATTTTGGGCCGAGAAACTTACATCCCAAATTTTGTTCTGATCAGATAGAAAATATTTCAGTTATCGCACCATGCGTAAAGTGTCTACAGAAGTGTCTACAGACAGACAGACAGACAGACAGACAGACAGACAGACGGACGGACGGACTAACAACGAGTGGTCAATCCGGACAACGACACTATGTTTACCATACTATCGCCCATTTATGTTGGACACACAAATTTGAAAATAGAACAGACATAGCATGAGGTGCCACCGCACTCTGGAACATTTAAAGGCTGCAGTTGATAAGGAGACATCACAGAAACATTTACATGGTCATAACCTAACCTTTCATATGATATATAAAAATTGCTTAAGTACCATAAGTATATCAAACTCCTTAAATATGGCCATTTTGGGGTCCTGGCCACTCACCTACAATAGACAACTGGCTAATCGTGCAACAAAATTGGAATCAATGAACACATCTTTGAGATGGCTTTTGTCGAGTGTGATAGCATCCAAAAACGATCGGCCGATGTTTAACCAATACCTTGGCGATAGCGATTAGCTATAACTGATAATTGGTCAAAGATATGATCACAGTAATACATATATCAGTACTTAAACTTAAAATCAAAAGCTCATATAATTTGTCTTAAGAAGGGGTTAAAGTATTTGGGGTGGGGGGGGGGGGGGGGGGTGGGGGGTCGTTTTAAATCTCATAACTCTGTCCCTATTCACACAAGGATCTCTCACTGTGAGTTCCAATGGTTTAGCCATTAATCAATTTGACAGATAGGATAAACAATTATCCAGCCAGCAGGTTGTATATTTTACCCCCTAGAGCTCTGTAACATATGTCATCACTCAATTAATAACAGATTTCGCTTGGAATGACATCTATTAAAGGTACACTCATATAGTCTGGATATTGGATGTTCACATGGCAATTTATTGATATCATTATATTACATGCAACTATTGCAATAAAATCTTCATATTTTCAAAACAGGACATCACACCTAATTAATGATATACAACTAAAACAAATTAGTGTCAACAAAAAAAAAAAATTATTATAAAAGTTTTGTTAAAGTTTTTTGCGTGTTAAATTGAGCGAGGAAATTCAATCTAAATTTTTTTTTTTAAATTAAAATTTCAAATCTTAAAAAAAAAAAAGGGGTCATAACTTCTTTAAAATAAATCAGATCGAACCCATATTCAAACTTGATCTGTATTTTGGGCTGACAATCTCACATACCAAATTTGTTGTCAATCAGATAAAAAAAATTTGAGTTATGGCAGCATGCATGAATTCTAAGTAAAAAAAAGGCCATAACTCTGGAAAAAAAACTTGGATCAAACCCATATTCGAACTCGAACTGCATTTTGGGATATGAAACCTATATACAAAATTTGGTTTCGATCAAATAGAAAATGTTAGAGTTATCGCATTATGCCTAAAGTGTCTACAGACGGACAGACAGACGGACGTACCAACAAATGGGTAGATATGTGGCTTCGACCTATGTGGCTAGAAATGGTAATGTGGCTTTAGTTTTTATGTGGCTACTCAAGTAGCCATAAAATTTTAAGTGGCTATCAAGTAGTAGATAGTGATAAAACTCCAGATTATGGATTCATAACCTGTTGGAATTATAGCAGAAGAAGCTGATTAAAACTCAAAAACTTGCTCACAGCAACTGGGACAGTGGAATAGGAGAAACTGACAGGTCCGTGAATGGGTGGCTAGCCACATAAATGTCTTGTCAGTGTCCGACATCTCCTATTGACGGGTCATGGATGTCTAAATCGATGGACTTTTTTTCTCCAAATTTTGAGTGACTACAAAATTAAATAAGCTGATTAGGCCAAATAGATCATTTTAGAACGTCCATCTGAAAGCTGTTACGTGGCTAGCCACGCAACGGAAGTTATGCACATAAATATCCATTTTACACAATCTTAGCCACATAAGTAGTCATTAGTAAACACGGACGTACAGATGGACGGACGAATGACGAGTGGTCAATTTGGACATTGACAATATGTGTACCGTACTATGGTATATGTACACATAAAAAGTTTTATCTCATGCAGAGTACAAGAAAATATATCAAACCTGGTGTGCCCCTTTACTATTTCTATTCACATTTGTAATCAATTGAAATCAATGTCAAAACAGCTTTCCATTAATATATAAATAAAACAAACTAGACCTACAGTTCTAAAAGTGTTATGAACAATTATTTTGTTCTCATAGACTGATACAGAGCTTTCAAGTTTTTAAAAATTTGAAAACCAAAGTTGTCTTCCCATGCAACCAACAGAATTCCAACAAATCTACTAAAACACAATCACATTATTAACCTCCAATAGTAATGCTATTAAACAATAAAACCAGATTATGCCTTTAACTTAAAAGATGAAATTTAAATAACCATGCATATAAAATATAATAGCATAAACATTCCATCTATGATCAATATCTCATCATGGCCAAAGCATCTGGTAGCAGTTAATTAAACTCAATGCAAGAGAGAGTCAGTGTAACTGGATACTATCGCTGTTGGTCTATGTGAGAAGACAACTTCATGGCATTGTAAACCTGATTTATGAGATTCTACCTGGACAATGCAACCTGTATCTTTGATATATTTTAGAGATGAATAAAATAATCATAGGGCCATAACTCCATTAAAAAATATCAGATCAAACCCATATTCGAACTCGATCTGTATTTAGAGTTGAGAAACTCACATACAAAATTTTGTTCCTATCAGTTGAAAAATGGTTGATATATAGAAGCATGCATGAATTCTATGTCAAAGGGCCATAACTCCATTAAAAAAGATCGGATCAAATCCATATTCAAACTCGATATGTATTTTGGGCTGAGAAACTCGCATACCAGATTTAGTGCCAGTCATATAAATAATTTTTGAGTTATGGCAGCATGCATGAATTCTAAGTAGAAAAAGGGCCATAACTCCGTAAAAAAATCAAATCGAATCAAACCCATATTCGAACTCGATCTGTATTTGGTGCTGAGAAATTCATATACAAAATTTGGTTCCGATCAGATATAAAATGTTTGAGTTATCGCACCATGCGTAAAGTGTCTACAGACAGCCAGACAGACGGACGGACTAACAACGAGTGGTCAATCCAGACAACGACACTATGTTTACCAAACTATGGTATGGGTAAACATAACAAGACAGTCAATGACTGTGGGGTCGCTCACCAGACTGCAAAGACTGATAAGACTGGGACTCTGGAGACCACAATAGTTGGAACTTTTCATAATCACTTAGATCTAAACAGGATATGTGGCCAAATTACCAACTGTACACTACTGATCACCCCCCCCCCCCCCCCCCCCAACAAGTCCCCTCCCGACTAGGCTCAAGACTCCCAAGTCTTAGGTTGGAATTACACAACTGACATCTCAAACTTTCCCAATTGTTGGAAATTTCCAATCTCACAAGCGCCTTTTTATAAAACGAGAGGCCGATCACGATCGGCAGATGTTTAACCCATACCTTGGCGATAGTGATCAGCTATTTTCAGTTCTGACACGAAAATCCATAAGCCATAACTCTGTTTAAAATATAAAAAAATGGATCAAACCCAAATTCGAAATCTGTCTGTATTTTGGGCTGAGAAATTCACATACAAAATTTACATACATCTCAATAAAATGAGATATATCAGATGAAAGGTATTTCTGCTAAGTATAAGGAATGTTGAGAATTAAGGGTTCATTTTAACCACAAAAATCCATACAAGTGAAAGGGATATAATAGGAGAATGATTACATGAAAAATATACAAAAGCATAAAATTGATGACAAGGGTTAACAATTTTAACTCAATAAAATTAGGTACAGGTATGTCACTGGAACACTGCATTGATATCCTAAACCAGAGAGCTGTATGGAAATACAATAAACAACAGATGGTTCTCTGTCCAATTACAGCTTCCACAGTGCCCTGACAATATGATGGCTAAAAATAACTCTAATTTCCAATAATACAAGTTAATCTATTCTCTCTCTCAGTGCTAACTGATATCACAGGGGTTATATATCTGCTATGGTTCTACATGATAAGCATAAAAATATCGAATCTGTTCAATCCTTAGTTAAAAAGGGCCATAACTCTGGTATAAAAAACAGGTTCTAACCCATATTCAAACTTGATCTGTATTTTGAGTTGAGAAACTCACATACCAAATTTGGTTCCTATCAGACGATAATTGGTTGAGCTATCGAAGCATGGATGAATTCTATATCAAAGGGCCATAACTCCATTAAAAATAATCTGATCAAACCCATATTCGAACTCGAATTGTATTTTAGATAGAGAAACTCACATACCAAATTTGGTTCTCATGAGATAATATTTTTTTTAGTTATCGTAGCATCCATATTCGAACTCGATCTGTATTTTGGGCTCTGAAACTCGCATACCAAATTTGGTTCCGATCAGATAAAAATTGTTTGAGTTATGACAGAATGCGTGAATTCGAAGTTGAAAAAGGGCCATAACTCCGTAAAAAAAACTCTGATCAAACCCATATTCGAACTCGATCTGTATTACGGTCTGAGAAACACATATACAAAATTCCGATCGGATAGAAAATATTTGAGTTATCGCACCATGCGTAAAGTGTCCACGGACAGACAGACAGACAGACAGACAGACGGACGGACGGACGGCTCTTCCATACATATTTTAAGAATTAATATGTTGTGAAATAGTTATGTCTCTGGCAATGCCCTTATTCGACTTTGTAATACCATTTTCACAAATCTGTCACCCAAGGTAATAGATTGATGTTGTAATTGGGAATTAACAGGGTTCATACAGGTTCCCAAAAACTAAATTTAAGCACTTTTAAGCACCTTTTTAATGACCTTTTAATGACTTTTCATGTGTGTTCAAACTCTTTGAGGCAGTCATCCGCTCGCCCGTGTCCCATAAATGTGGAGTCGAAATAGCTACTAGACACTAGATTTGTAGAGGTATCCATGAATCTGATGTGTATGTCCATTTGTTTGTTTTGTAGGGTTGAATTTAAACTTTCGTCAAACAGGAGGACGTATGTATCGGCGTCCTTCAGACGTGAAGTCATTTGCTGTCTGAAATATGGCGCCAAACCATATTTGGTGAGATATGCCGTTTTGCGATCGCCACATGAAAACGATTTTGCTATGTTGGAGTCGGGAAACATCTTCGCAAACAGTTCTGCGGTGTGTGTCGAACTGTTGTAGCTATAATGTGACTCAATAACTTTCATCGTCCACAAGATTTCAGATTTGACCACTTCCTCTGTTCTCACAAATGGTGTCACTGTTGGGCCTCTGGATGTGGATGAAACTGATGTCGATGTGGAGTTTGTTGACGTTGTGGGCGTGGCATTCGTCGCATTGTTCATAAACACCGAAATGTCATTCGACTTTTCAGGTCGGGCACACATCCAAAATGGTCTACGTAGCTCGTTTTGTCTACTGCAGCCCGATTGAGCTACGATTTGAATGTGATTTACACACCTCCATCGATTATCGTCATACCACGAGAAAAGCGCATTTCGACTCACCACGGCTTAGCCTTAGGCGCAATTAACGATGTTTTAATTAAGACCTGTTAGCGTTTGGTAGTGACTTTCCCGAAAATATCAGATTTTGCCATAAAAAGTAGGGAACAATCCATTTGTTTTTGCAGGATATTTATTTTTGAAGGTCAAGAACGTCCGGTTTATGTGGCTTACCTGATTGGATAAAGCGAACAGCTTCACTCGGAGATGACTATTTGTTAAATGTTTGGCGACCGCCATTCAGAGAAGGAAACACAATTCACAATTTTTCTTTGAAATTTGGAAGCACCTCGTGTAACATTACAGTTATACAAATATGGTTGTCCATTTGTCGTTCCGTACATTCCAACAGATAGATGTTACACTGAAATCCCATTAAGAACGTACCATTAATCCCCGGCTAAATGCAACCAATCAGATTATCGCCTACACATGGATATTTGTGAACAAAATTGCGACCGGAACTACCTCAGATTTGATGAAGATTTACATTTCAATCAAGAGATTTTGATGATCATTTCTTATTGTTTTTCATGGTAAATTGACCAAAACAAATTGATTTTGAATCGCTCAAAAGGTATTAAAGCCGTGGTGAGTCGTTGAGTTTTTTGCTTCTTTGTAGACGTGATAGTGGTACACAAATAATGAATGAAAATTTGAAATGCGCTTTTTTCGTGGTATGGCGATAATCGCAGGAGGCGTGTAAATCACATTAAAAACGTAGCTCAATCGGGCTACAGTAGACAAAACGAGCTACGTAGACCGTTTTGGATGTGTGCCCGACCTGCTTTTGACTCCGGTCGATGTGTCTTTTCGACAAAATGTGGCTTTTCAGGGCCGCCTCGCCCATACCGGCTATTGTGAACGTTTTCGCGCATATTACGCATTTTGCCGAATGAATGTCTTGATCGGGCGACAACCACTGCTTATACTTTGTTTGTTTACACCATTCGACATTGAACTTGCACTTTCCCGGCATATTTATTTGTTCAGCCGGTTAAATTTTCCATCCAATCAGAGCGAAGCTTACATATGCTTTGCGGAGAGCACACAGTTTCGTACTATTGAAAAATCGTACGTATCGGAAACGATGCTATTTTGAGCGATTACGCGATGTCTCCCTCACTTCCGCCGCAATGTTCCGTTCGATTTTTATGATCATATCGGCGATGTTAACAGTTTTCTAGGTATAAGACCGCCCATGCCTTTTTTATTCCCCAGGCCCGGTCTTATACCAGAATTTAAGCACTTTTAATGACCTGAGTGGTATTAGGGTGAGAATTTAAGCAGTTTTAAGGGCCTTGAAAATAGAAAATCAAATTCAAGCACTTTTAATGACTTTAAGCACCTGTGCGAACCCTGAATTAATTACCTCTAGCAGATCTCCACGAAATGTTTATAAAATGTCAGACTTCACTTGCAATGTTTAATATTTTTTTGAGTTATGTCCCTGCCCACATTTGACCCAGTGACCTCATTTGAACAAATCTGAATGTGAGTCACCAAGGCAATATCCACACCAAATATGAACCCATACGGTCTTATGGTTCCAGAGGAGAAGTTTAAAGAATTGTTGACGGACGGACGAGGAGTGATGACTATAGCTCACTGGAGACTTCGTCTCAGGTGAGCCAAAAACTACTGAAATTATAGAATGACCCCCCCCCCCCTTTGGATCCCAGAATGCAACAGAATTCAAACTTTTCAATGGAAGGGGAAGAACTCCATCTTTAATATATAGAGTTATTCCCCCTGCATTGAAAATAATTTAGCTTTTTACTGCAATCTAGATGACAAAACTCTTTGGCAACTCAATAAAAACAACATGTCCAAGTTTATTATACTGGAAAAGTTGATAATACAATGTTTTGGAGCTTCCTCTTTCAAATGGTATATAATATGGCATATATTTTATATAATGTATTCTGGGGGTTAAAAATTAAGTAGTTTACTATTTTATATTCATTTTAGTCTAAATAATTAATTTTGAGAAAACAAATTACATCTCATTTAACAAATCTGCTAATTCCACCATGGGGGACATCCCTGCAAGAATAGGACATCTGTGACTTATTTGGATGCTTGTCTACATTTGCCTAACAATATTTCCTTAACCTTGAGAGCCAGTGCATTCTCTTAGGTGAGGCTACCTATGAAACACTCACATATATATAAGACAATGCACTGGCATGATACTAGTACCTTGTTATAAAATAATAAATATTGGACAAATATTAAAACTAGGAGCTCATTTCTCTTGATCAATGGTCTATTATTTTATATTCATTTTATTTTAGTATACGTAATTGGTTTTGGGAAAAAATTTACATCTCAATGAACAAATCTGAGAAATTTGCCCCCTCCCCAAACATATGTGGGGACATCCCTGTGAGAATAGGACATGTCTGATTTATTTGGATGCCTGACAAAATTGGCCTAACAATATTTCCTTGATCCCCAATGTATTCTCTTATATATAGGAGAATACACTGGTGCAGGGTCTTTTTGCTGTACCAGCATAGCTCTGGTAATGAAATGGTTAATACTAATACTATTATAAAATGTGTAAACTGTCAAACAGTTAGAGTTGTATTTGAGATTGCTGTAAACACATAGGATTAAATTTCATTCACACACCTCATTCTCTCCCAGCTGTGAGCACTAAGAATTAAGGCTGGTCAGCTCCTGGCATGTCATATAACTAAAGTGTAAGGCTTTTAATGGTGTGAACCTTGCAAGGATCTGGTGTGGGGTGGCAGGGACACTCAGTGGTGGAGGTGGGGGGGGGGGGGGTTGAGGGGGCAAGGATTTAAAACATGGATTTAAATAAAAAAAATTTAAAGAGTTATGTCCCTGGGCCCTGGCTCTGCCCCTATTTGACCCAGTGACCCCATTTGAACAAATCTGAACCCCAGTCACACAAGGACTCTCCATACCAAATGTAAGCTAAATCGGTCAAATGGTTCAAAAGAAGAAGTCATTCTAAGAATTACTATGGAGGAATAGAGTTATGGCCCTGGTTTCTCAACTAATCAACCTGGTGACCTCATTTTAACAAATCTGAATTTGAGTCAACTAGGGAACATCCACACCAAATATGAATCCATACGGCCTTATAGTTCAGTAAAAGAAGTCGTTCTAAGAATTACTATGGAGGAATAGAGTTATGGCCCTGGCTTCACAACTATTTGACCCAGTGACCTCATTTGAACAAATCTGAATGAGAGTCACGTAGGGAACATCCACACCAAATATGAACCAATTCGGTATGATGGTTTCAGAGGAGAAGATGTTTTTTTTTAAGTTGACGGACGGACAGACGGACGGACGGACGACGGGTGATGACTATAGCTCCACCGGAGACTTCGTCTCAGGTGAGCTAAAAAGGAAGTTTAAAATATCTACGATCAAAACTGTAGGAGTTGATTACACCATGAAGGTACCCCCATACAGAAAAACAGAAAATTATTTTTTTTAAATTTCAAAGTCGAAAGCCCATAACTTTGGGAAAAATCATTGGATCAAACTCAAATTTGAACTTGACCTGTATTTTGATATGAACGACAAAAAACGGAATTTTCAATTGAACAGTCCAAACTTTAGTTATCATCTGGAAACCAACAAAAAAAGAAGTAAAATTGAATTTTCTAAGTCCAAAAAAGTCCATTACTCTAGAAAAAATCATCGGATCAAACTCAAATTCGAACTCAACCTGTATCTTGATATGACTGATCTGCAAAACGGTATTTACAATTAAAGGATCCAAACTTGAGATATCATCTGGAAACCGAAAAAGTGAGAAATTTTCTAAGTCGAAATGAGGTGCAATTAGCATCATGCGGAGAGGCCAGTCCTAAGGAGATTGCATACAAAAATTATTGAAATTGGTTCATAGTTGTTCGAGTTATGAGGTTGGACAGACGGACGGACAGACGGACACACGGAGGGAGAGAGGGAGAAAGCGTGACGGACAGACGCAGTCAATCCAGTATACCCCCCATTTTCTTCGAAAGTGGGGGTATAAAAAAAAGAGGTACACATATACACATTATGACTACTGCCATTCCATGTACACCTATACGCATTACACATAGCTGCACATCTATTTATCCATTCAACCCACCAATGATCATACAGACAACACATGTATACATACGTATACACCTATCTATGACAATACAGCCACACAAGGTACATATGTACATCTCACCCATGAACATACAGTCACTCCATATATACATAAACACACATATGACCATGTATGTACTCTCGTTATTTACATACATGTAAACCACAGCAATGCCCATTGAGCACATTGTGTACACATGTACTGGGTAATCATAACCATACAGTCACTCCCTGTATATATATATTCACCTCACACATGACTATACTCTCACTCCTTGCATACATATACATCTCACCATAGCCACGCCATTCATGACCATATAGCTAATCATGTACACCTACTAGTATTCACATCATTCATGACCATAAAATAACTCCCTTTATACATATTCACCTCACCTATGACCACACGGTAACTCCCTGGGTGCCATATTGACCTCCAGTCTGTATCACAAATAATAATTACCTTTCATCGTTGTTCCAAAAAGGAAAAAAAAAACACTACTGGAAGTTGCTGGAAAGACCATCAAGATATATGGATGTCATGGCTTATTTAGGAATGATTGGGTTTTGGACAGTGGCACGCTTAATACAATCAAGGAGTTAACATGTGCCTTATACATGTATGGTCCACATTCGAGAAAAGTTAATTGTCTTTAAACATATTTTAATGTATTTAGAAAAAATATACATAGGGATCAGGGCACAAGTTACAAAACTTACAAACTTGCCACTCTCCTAAAGTTCCAGATGAAGTTCGAGAATCAGCAACAGGTAGTTGATCTTTCTGCAATTCCACCATGTGAGGAATCTTTAATTCTACACTCAAAATGAGCCAACATGATAGCAAAACAGTGGATACTAGCAACCGTTGTCAAATCAACCACTCCCGGTGCAGCACTTCATGGATGGACGGCCGATAGGCAGCCTGAGTTGTTAGAACCAATCTTTCTCGTAAAATGTTGCACAGAAATTCTATTGACTAGTACATGTACAATCACATTTGATGAAATTGACAGTGACAGGGAAGATGAGATTACATAATCCGTGGGCAGAACTATTGCAATTTATGATATGAATTATATCAACTAATATGAGCGACCTTTCGAGTTTAATATAGCATAAAATTGAAAGCATTGAGAACACTATCTTGGGGTGGGGTTAAGTTTTACTTTATTTCTCAATTCTGGTCTGGTACATGATTATAGCATTTCATGTCTGATATTGGGGAAGAATTCATGCTTATTGTGGGTGCATGTTGTGCAGCTGTATCCATAAAACTGACAAAGTCATGGGAATTTTTCCGAAATTTTTCACTGAAAAATAATCAAAATTTAGATAATTTACCCCCCAAAAAATCAAAATTTAAACAAAAATAGACTCTGCCATAACAGAAACCTCCTCAGATACATGCTAATTCCATGATATATAATAAGACTCTGAATTGGTTAACAAAACGGAACGAAAACGGGCTATTCTGACTTGACAGGTATTTTCAGATAGAAAATCAGTTTTAGGGGGGTGGGTTAAGTTTTTGGAAATATCTCAGCTTTTTGGAAATCATTGCTTGTGATGTTGATATCATTAAATCAGGTATATAATGCTGAAAATTTTGATGCACCACTGAGAGCTTTATACCGAAAAATGAAAATTTTATAGGAAATCTTCTGGAAAACTTTTTTGAAAAAGCACTGCAATTTATGCATTTTTTTGGAATTTTCTGTGAATTTTTCACAATTTTTTTTGGATAATATAACTTTTTGCACATCATAAATGTTAAGCAACCCAGATAGAATAAATATCTGATATTCAAGTATATTTTATTCAACATTTGTCTTATTTTATTGGTTTTCCTGATTATACTGAAATTTGCAGGTCAAAAACACCAAAAAGGTCAAAAAAAATATATTTTCCACATGTTCCGCCCTGGATACCTCAGTGTTTTGGAACCCCCATGGGATAATTGGAGATAGCGTCAAAATTTCTACCCTTTTTCGTGTGACACCACCCTCATCTGGGGGCCGGGTCTATATACTGATGTGGCCATATCTGACATTTTTGCCATGCTTTTATAATCACCCTACATGATCAGGTATTTTAAAAGTGTTCAGTAGAAACTTCAAGTTTTTTGCCACAAAGAATTTATTTCAAAACAAATGTAAAAATAAAACTATTATAAAATTTAAAGAAAACAAAATGGTATGTCTATACCCAACACGATCAATTGTGGCACACCATGTCTGTGAGATTTTCATTATAGCCTCCAAAGCTGCTGAAGATACCACTGAAATCACAACTCCTGCTTTTCAATTTATCCCGATGTAGATCTAAGTATCACAATAAGTTCACAACAGCATCAATGAACGGCTTACCAGCTGAGTCAGCAACCATTGACTATCCAACATTGTTTTTAAATTTTAGCTAGCAAGTCAATAACACTATTGAATAGACGATATTTGGAATTTCCTTCGGCAAGCTTTTCATCAAACTTTGCAGGAAGAACTTGTTGTAAGGCCAAAATTTTTTTTTATTTGTTTAGGTCGGGATTATTTTGTTTTTGGTATTATTTTTTTATTTTTTCCCCCCGAACAGTTAAGAAGTACATTAATGCTTACTCTTTATACTTGTGTTAAGGCTGTCCATGTATATTGCAAGTAAACAGTTAATATAGCACAATAATGTGGTAAGTATTGTCAATGTGGACAAACAAATGCCTCCCAGGCACTCAACTATGAAGCCCAGTTCGTCTGTTGTAATTATTCTCTCAGTTTAGATTGTGGTGGCACATCTTCCTCAGAGCACAACATTGACATAACAGGCCCAAGACGAACACCATGATAGGGCTTTTCTATGACCTTATAATAACATAACTTGTATGATATTAATTCAAACCTCACTTAAATATTTGGTCATACACCTCAGGACCCAAGACACACCTCCACTGGCAGGATATCTCACATGCGCATCAGACACATTGCCCAGGGTGTAAATGTTCCTCAGACACCCCTCAATTGCATTGAAATATAAAGTCCCACACCACACTGAAAATGTACCAAAAAATGGTACCACAGGCCACACCTTGACTGAGGTACCACACCTCAGCATTCAAATTGCCCCCAACTTTGAAGTTCCTTATACACACTGGCATATGCATACTTGTAAGTTTATACACCCACACAAAACAGTAGATAATTTAATGTGCTTTTTAGTGCCCATCCCAGAAGGGTGTTTGATATAGTAGACATGCAGCCATCTTTATATGAATCCTTGATTTACTGGGGAGAGGAACTTTAAATTCTGATATAGAAAGTCTACATTTATATTGCTCTCTAACAGATAAGACTTCTTCCCACAAGACATGGGAGTTGAACAAACAAGATTACCACAGGCAGGTTTTAAAGACTGCAGATTTATTGGTGAGATTGAGATTCATCTGCAACCACAAATGGACATGTATTTTAATAGAAGTAAATTGTTTTTGAAAATTCCATCTAAAAATTATTGCTGCTTAATGTAAAAAAAAAAAAAATTGGGGTTGAAATAAAAAAAAAAAATCCAGGTCGGCCCAATTTCGGCAGGTCGGTCAGGTAACCGGAAACACAGATGTATTTGTTTTTGCCTAACTGTTTTGACTTTTCCATCAGAAGTTGGAGAGCATTTATTCCAGACTATCCAGTGGTACTAGTAGCATTTTTGTCAACAGTCTCAGGTTGTTTTACTTTTACGACGAACTTAATATACTTCCCGAAATCAGAAAGCAAATAAATAATTTTCGTACGACAATTTTCGTGTCAAAAGATTTAGTCATGCAAATAGTAAAATCCAAGATGGCTGCCAGTGGCCATGTTTTATGACCGAATGACCCAAAAATGACTCGTTCCCATCTACATGTCAATATTAACATATTTCATGATGATCGGACTAAAGGTACGACCTGAAGCCCGTGCTAAAGGATTTAGTCATACAAAGAGTAAAATCCAAGATGGCTGCTGGCGGCCATGTTTTTCGGCCGAATGACCCCAAAATGACTCGTTCCCATCTACATGTCATTGTTTACATTCATGACAAATTTCATGACAATAAGACGAACAGTACGTCCTGCAGCCCGGGCTAATGGATTGAATTTTGAAATCCAAGATGGCAGCCATGTTTTTTTTCCGAATGACCCCAAAATGACTCGTTCCCATCTACATGTCAATGTCAACATCCATGACAAATTTCATAATAATCGGACCAAAGGTACGAACTGTAGCCCGTGCTAAAGGAAATTGTTGACGCATCACACACGCACACATGGACAACGGATACCAAGCCATGGCAATAGCTCAAACTTCACAAAGTAAAGTTGAGCTAATAATATGATAAGTATTGTCAATGTGGACAAACAAATGCCTCCCAGGCACTCAACTATGCAGCTCTCTTGTAATTATTCTCTCAGTTTAGATTGTGGTGGCACATTTTCCACGAGCACAATATTGACATATCAACAGGCCCAAGACGAACATCATAATAGGGCTTTTCAATGACTTTATAATAACATAACTTGTATTATATTAATTCAAACCTCACTTAAATATTTGGTCATAGATCTCAGGACCTAAGACACACCTATCTAAAAGGCGCCTCAGACATATTGCACAGGGTGTAAATGTTCCTCAGACACCCCTCAATTGCATTGAAATACAAAAGACCCACACCACACTGAAAATGGTACCACAGGCCACAGTCGACGTAAACATCTCCGTAATAATGATAATATTACGTCGACACGAATTTATGTAAAAACCCATTTCCCGAACAATGGACTTCCCCCAATATCGTGACGTCATACTGATGTCGCAGACATTCCAAATAAGGAATAATTTATGCGCGACCTGTTTACGAATATTGCCGACAACACTTGAAATTGTTCAGATTTCAACTCTGAAATAACTGTCTCTTTCAAGATAGACGAAACACACTTCACTAATACATCGTTTCGGTCTTTGTCCACTGTACATAACACTCATTTTCCTATTGTGGTGAGATTATTAAAAGCGTCGAAAAAGAGTTTTACCGATGAATAAATATCTTTCTTTTAAAAAAATATTTTAAACAGGAAGCTTATTTGTCAATGTGTGCGCATGCTCAAATTAAAATATCGCGTCTCTTTGTTCCGCCCAGTATTTAAATTTAGATCAATATATCGGTTAGCCAATCGGGGTTAGCGGTTTCTGGTACCGCTTCCAATCAAAACAAGGAATTTCCTGGTATATCCCCAAAGTCTGGAAATAGCTTTCCGGCCAGTCCTGTTAGACTCAGTTGAATTTATATGATATACTGAGTCAAAATTTATGTCGACTGCACAGGCCACACCTTGACTGAGGTACCACACCTCAGCATTCAAATAGCCCCCAACTTTGAAGTTCCTTATACACACTGGCATATGCATGTACCATTACCAGTAGATAATTTCATGTGCTTATTAATTTTTTTTTGTTGAATTTTTGATTGTGAAATATACTCAACAATCAACCAACAGACTAGTGGTCTGTGTACCATGTCCCTACATTGCCCGGATAGTCATGATTTAAATTGAGCATATGTTTCGATTCACTTTTCCACTATAGTATGAAGGCGGGGTAACGATGAATATCATCAGGGAACAGCGTGATAAATAGGTGGGCATAATATATGCCTATTTTAAATGTGAACGGCCTGATTTGTCGAGGCCAGCACAATTTCCATGGTCGTGCAAATTATATAATAGAGCATATTACATGCCACTTTAATGATTATTCTGAGACCGGAATTTATAGATTCCATCAGTTTAGATCGGGTGACTTGTGCTGCTAATTTATTAGAGCATTTGTATCAGTCATAGTTTGAACAAGCATAGTATGCCTATTTTTCGCATTTTATATGCGGATTATTTTTGTATTTGCATATTATATGCAACTTTGAATCTGCATGACCTGTCGGGGACAGCGCTTTTCAAAGGTGGACACGTTAAGTGTGAAGTCTATAAGTTCGGCCCAATTTCGGCAGGCCGGTCGGGTAACCGGAAACACAGATGTTTTTTGTTTGCCTAACGGCGCTCCACCACGGAGAGAGAACACGTCGGAAACAAGGCCTCACATCGTGGGTAAATGGTTATGAATAACTTTTGTATTGAATGAATACCTGTAAGGGGTCATCTCAAAACTACTATCGGGATCCCGATAGATTTTCCGATAGGATACCGATAGTTATATATACAGTTATCGGGAAATTATCGGGAAATGACGCAACGCTTCTCGGGAAATTATCGGAATATTTACATAGTCTATCGGGATTCTATCGGAGTTTACTTTCATTTCGGAGTATCATATTCCGAAAACAACGCATGTTGTTTGGAAAGTTTCTGTATCGGGATTACTCCGGACTTTTATCGCGATTTTATGTTTTATAGGCCTATCTTTATTATTGATTTAATAGTTTCCTAATATGAGAAATCGTTAGTATAAAGTTTTAAAGTATCAGGGGACACGTGTCGTAGAACTATTATATGTTATACTGTGGTGATCAGTGGGTGCTACGTACAATATCGGTATTTTACCTGGACAATACACCCCACCCATCGGGAAATCTTCAAAATCAATAAATAAATTCACGGGGAGCATACCCAAATATGTATAGTAGGCCTTAATGCAAGCGGCTACTTTCACTTTCTAAAAATAGAACAGATCCATCAATTGATTAAATTCTAAGATTTATTTCGGCATTGCGGCTACTATCTTCAAAGCTTAATTGTGTTTGTAATATGTTTAAATACATCCGACTTTTAAATATGGAGGAAATAAAGAAATACATATATTATGGCAAATGTAAAAGATTTGTATTTAATCGCGAATCGCCGACGACACAATTAATGCATGCACAATCGAGTGCAGTCTTAACATGAGATGTCGTATGTTCTATTTTTAGCCCGATTCCCGGAATTGGGGTCATCAATATTTACGTTTCTGGGAACAACACACGTGGCATTGCAGAGTAATACATCTCGAAGATTTCACACAGTGAACGGATTTATAAAAAAAATTCAAACATGGGACAACTCGAAGCTTAAAAAAAATATCGGGCCTGTGTACACGTAGGCCTATATTCCGAATATACATAGCCTAGGCGAAATTTATATGGGAATATGTGCGATGTCCATGCAGCATTTGATGTGCTTTATAACGCAATCATGGCAATTGCATTTTTGTTTACCGGCACATGCATGGAAACAACAAATCTCGCCAGTAGACAGCCGTAGAAAGAAAAATATATATCCACAGTGGGTCAAACTTTAGCCTAAGCAGGAAATTTTGCTGTTATGCCTACATTCTGCATGGTCATGCAGCTTCGGGGGGGGGGGGGGGGGGGGGGGGGATAGATCGATCATGCACGCCATGAATATCAAATCAAATGACAGTTTTATTTGAGAACATTTCTAGGGCCAAAAGAGTTTTATCAAATATATATTTCAATTTTTTATCACGTTCACTTTGGAACAGTCTATTGCTAGTGTTGAAGGGATACTACCTGTATGAATCCATTTCTTTTTATGTTTCCTTCAGAGCGTTTCTAGGAGATATGTGCTGTATGAATAATATGCAAAAAGAATTCAATGGACAATTTAATAACTTGGAATCAAAACTTGAAACGTGTAGAGTTTTAATTCTTTTAAACAAGCTTCCACCCCAATAAAAATATGCTTACGAAGGAGGCTGTGGACGAATCCAAAAGTAATGACAACAAATAGAACCGCAAACATAAACGAAACAACATGCTCGATTCGTCGATTATCAAAATAGGCCTAATTGTTCTTGAAATAAATGGGTAAATTATCGGAAAGTTGGTAATACGCTACGTTACTTTCGGAAATTTTTCGGGAAATTTTCGGGAAATCAGCGCGTTATCGGAATATTTAGATGCGGTATCGGAATATTTTCGGGAAATGGTGACCGCTCTATCGGAATCTATCGGGAAATTTAGAAGATAGTTTTGAGTTATCGGAATCCTATCGGGATATCTATCGGATCCCGATAGTAGTTTTGAGATGACCCCTAAGCTGCACATAATTATGTATACGTAATGTCCAATGAATATAACTGAATAATAATGCAATCGGAGTACATATGGGCAAAGTACATGAACATGTCGGGTTTACATGTAACATATTACAAATTTACACGTACATCACGTTTAATCTCGTGTCATGTATATATATGAAATATTTTTACCAGGAAATCAGATTATTATATTTTTTAACCACGTCAGTGGTTTTTGAACTCAGCTATAGTTGCTCACGGCGATAATGCAAAGCATCGTGGAGTAATAGTTTTGTTGTTGGCATCTATCTTACATATCGTCAAACGATTTACACAACCGATTCCTATATAGGTTTCCACTAATGCGGAATTTTTTGTTTTGTTTGTGTTTCCGAAATCTAAATTTCTTATAAAATTGGAAAAGTAAATCCTCCATTTATCTGAATTTGGTCGAAACCAGCGGGGACGGTGCATTAGTAATAGTCTGATTTTAGTATTAGGGGCAAGGGCGGCGTTCATTGCAGAAATATTCATATTCGTTCAAATCTATAGTTTGTTCAAATGCCAAACATAATCAACGCGTAAATAGTATATTGTCGTCAAGACGTACGATTGTACGCATGCGTGAACCCTATCTAACCTGGTGACCCCATCTGAATAAATTTGAATCCCAGACACCAAAGAACCCTTCATACATATCATAAATATCAGTAAAATAGACCTGATGGTCTTTGTGAAGGAAGCATATTAAGAGGGAACCTGTCCTTCGATTGGCCCCTATTTGACCAGGTGACCCCATTAAAAAAATCTGAATTGCAGTCAAGGAAGAACATTCCATTCTATATAAGCCAACTAGTTCTTGCAAACATATTTTAAGAATTACTATGTAGTGAAATAGTTAAGTCTCTTGCTCTGCCCTTATTTGACTTTGTGTGATCCCATTTTCACAAATCTGATAAGGATAAGAATTAAGTTCCCCAGTTGAAGTTGGTGATATTCACCCATTGGGCACCTCATTTATGAATTTTATCTTCTGCAAATTAGGGGATATAGAAACTTCCTAGAAGGGAAATTTAACTAACAATGTAAATTTGATACTATAGATACTTCCCAGAAGATGAGGCCTAAGCAGAATGAGGTCTCCAGAGGGTGAATTTGGTGATGCTAGCCTGGTGTGCGGGATAGCATCACAAAAAGCGTGTCTGTTTCTACATTGTGCATGCCTGGCCTCAAGCAACACAATGTATTATACAATCAAGCCTTGAAATAGTGTGATAGTGTGTCTGGCATTTGCAGAATGAGGTCCCCAGACACTAAATTCACCTTCTGGGGACCTCATTCTGATGAGGCCCTCAACTGCTATGGAAGATCTAGAATAAAATTGAATTTCTCCAGTTGAAGTTGGTGATGTTCACCCATTGGGCCCCTCAATTATGAATTTTATCTTCTGCAAATTAGGGGATATAGAAACTTCCTAGAAGGGAAATTTAACTAACAACAATGTAAATTTGATACTATAGATACTTCCCAGAAGATGAGGCCTAAGCAGAATGAGGTCTCCAGATGGTGAATTTGGTGATGCTAGCCCGCTGTGTGGGATAGCATCACTAAAAGCATGTCTGTTCCTACATTGTGCATGTCTGGCCTCAAGCAACAATTTCCAATCTCATAAGCACCTTTTTTAACAAGACAGTCAATGACGGTGGGGTCGCTCACCAGACTGCAAAGACTGATAAGACTGGGACTCTGGAGACCACAACAGTCAGAACTTTTCATAATCACTTTAAAAGAAGTAGATTTAAACAGGATATGTGGCTATAGAGACTTCAAGTATGTAGATTGGTGAAAATCCACCTTGAAATTACCAACTGTACACTACTGATCACCCCCCTCCTCCAGCTCAACATGTCCCCTCCCGACCGGGCTCCAGACTCCCAAGTCTTAGGTTGGAATTTCACAACCGACACCTCAAACTTTCTCAATTGTTGGAAATTTCCAATCTCACAAGCGCCTTTTTCTAAAATCATTTAGACATTTTTGAAGCCCAATTATCCATGGACCCAAAACACAATACATTTATGTCAAATTAATCAGTCAGGTGGTTTGGTTCCAAGGTAGATGTTTTAATGAATTTGGTATTTCAATGATTTTATTACCGGTAGACACAAAAGTGTTAACTCCCCATAGCCTGCCATTTCTTGACAGGTTGACCTCATTTAAACAAATCTGAATCTCAGTCACTAAAGGATCCTCCTGATACCTCCATACTATATGTAAGCTAAATAGTCCAACCTCTCTCGAGAAGACATTTTAAGAATTACTATAGAGACACATAGTTATGTCCCTGGTCCCACCCTATTTAACCTGGTGACCCCATCTGAATAAATTTGAATCCCAGACACCAAAGAACCCTTCATACATATCACAAATATCAGTAAAATAGACCTGATGGTCCTTGTGATGGAAGCATATTAAGAGGGAAACTGTCCTTCGCTTGGCTCCTATTTGACCAGGTGACCCCAGTTAAAAAAATATGAATTGCAGTCAAGGAAGAACATTCTATGCTATATAAGCCAACTAGTTCTTGCAAACATATTTTAAGAATTACTATGTAGTGAAATAGTTAAGTCTCTGGCTCTGCCCTTATTTGACTTTGTGATCCCATTTTCACAAATCTGTCACCCAAGGTAATTTCATAACAAATATAAGCAAAATAGGCCATTTGTTTCTTGCATAGAAGACATATCATGAATTACTATGGAGAGAAAGAGTAATGTTTGTATATTGTATGTGCCTGGCCTCAAGCAACACAATGTATTATACAATCAAGCCTTGAAATAGTCTGTCTGATATTTGCAGAATGAGGTCCCCAGAGGGTGAATTTAGTGACGCTATCCTGCACAGCGGGCTAGTATCACTAAATTCACCCTCTGGGGACCTCATTCTGATAAGGCCCTCAACTGCTATGGAAGACCTAGAATAAGATTGAAGTTCCCCAGTTGAAGTTGGTGATGTTCACCCATTGGGCACCTCAATCATGAATTTTATCTTCTGCAAATTAGATACTATAGATACTTCCCAGAAGATGAGGCCTAAGCAGAATGAGATCTTGAGACTCTAGATAATTCCCAGAAGATGAGGCCTAAGCAGAATAAGGTTCTCAGAGGGTGTATTTGGTTATGCTAGCCTGCTGTGTGGAGCAACATAAATTCACCCTCTGGGAACCTCATTCTACAAATGCCAGACAATCTTAATTCGAACTTGGAGAAAATGAAATTAATCTGATTTTAATGACCACTGAGTGATAATGTAAACAACAAGGGTGCTTCATTGATAACACCATTAATCTCATTTAAATTACAAATGACATGAATTACACTCTCTGGGGATGGAGAGCACTATGGTATAGCAGTTGTTATCTACCCATCTGCCAGTTGTATAAACATGTGTCCATCAGAGCACATGGGTGGCTTGCTGTAGTAGAGAATACAAGGATTAAAGTAATTTACTGAACATTTCTGTACATCTGTCTGTTCCTGATTTCTCCCAAACCCCTGATTTCAACCAAATATAGTGGAGTGACTAGAGGTACCTCCCATCCCCTCCCAAAGATGTAATGTCATAGGTTCTTCAAAATTTTAATTATTTTTTTATTTTTTTTATTTCAAAATTTAAAAATAAAATATATATATATATATTTTTTTTTTGGTTAAATTGAGCAATAAGTTAAATTGAAAAAAAAAAATTAAAAATTCAGATTTATGTCCATAGCCCCACCCACATTTGACCCAGTGACCTCATTTGAACAAATCTGAACCACAGTCACCCAAGGTACCCTCATACCAAATATGAACCCATTCGGCCCGACAACTTCAGAAAAGAAGTCGTTTTAAGAATTACTATGTGGAAAAATAGTTATGGTCCTGACATCAAAACTATTTGACTTGGTGACCTCATTTGAACAAATCTGAATGAGAGTCACCTAGGGAACATCCACACCAAATATGAACCAATTCGGTATGATGGTTTCAGAGGAGAAGATGTTTTTTTTTAAAGTTGACGGACGGACGGACAGACGGACAGACGGACGAGGAGTGATGACTATAGCTCCACCGGAGAATTCGTCTCAGGTGAGCTAAAAAGACATGACGACATCTGAAGTGTCCCGTGTCCCATATTAACAGAGTCTATATCAGCTGGAGTATGACGTAATCAGTGACACGTGCTTTTGCACAGAATGTATTTGTTTTCCCTGGATATACGGCAGTTCCACTTTGTGTCTTTTATTGCTAGGACAATAATTCCCTTTATATACGAACAAATTGTGTTTGTGATTTGAAGTTAATGAATGTCAATAAAGTTAACAACTACATGTATATTTATTCTGAGAACTATTTAAATATTATCGTTATCATTCAATTTGGGGATCACGTACATCTGAACATTGATATAGACTATATATACGGGATTTACAGAGCTGTCTAAAATAGCCGAAATCATTTGTTCCCTTCCCGATAACCCACACTGCTCACAAAATAGTGTAATTCACAGGGTTTTTGGGCAATAAAACAAGAGTAGAAGTGTTATTATAATATTATAATATTCACATTTAAGGTTTTCGAGCCTCCCAAAACCACTCACAACAAACCTCGGCGAAGAAATGAAATTGTCACACCAATTGACCATAGAGTACTGCATATTTGGCTTCAGGGGTATGATATGGGGCTGAGTAAATTTTTGGTGGATGGGTTTATATCTGGCTTTTCATTGGGGTGTCAGGGTATTGAATCATCTCTCCGGGCCCCAAATTTGAAGTCTGCATCCGAATTGCCACATGTTATGGATGCTAAGATTGCTAAAGAAATAGCTGCAGGTCGTATTGCAGGACCTTTTGATGCCCCCCCCCCCCCCTCTACCGAATTTTCATATTTCACCTTTGGGTGTTGTTCCCAAAAAGACACCTGGAGAATTCAGAGTGATCCACCATCTTTCCCACCCTGCTGGTCATTCTGTCAATGACGGAATACCACAGGACAAGTCAGCAGTAAATTACGCTTCAATCCAAGACGCCATTGCACTCATCAAACAAATAGGAATTGGATCCTTTATTTGTCGCTTGGATATAAAAAATGCTTTCTCTAACTTACCCATAAGACTAGGTGATCAACATTTACTTGGTTTCAATTGGCGTGACAATTTCTATTATGGCAAAACATTGCCTATGGGTTGTAGTTCATCATGCTATTTATTTGAGTGTTTCAGCACTGCTTTGGAGTGGATTGTCAAAGAGAAATTAAAAATACATGCGGTAACTCACTATCTGGATGATTTTTGCTTCATATTTAAGTCAGTAGAGGAGGCCACATACTCAATAAAGTTGTTCTTGAAGTTATGTGACCTCATCGGTGTCCCTATCTGTCATGAGAAGACTCTGGGCCCTGCTACAACTTTGGAATATTTGGGCATTGAATTAGATACCGTGAAAATGGAGGCACGATTACCTATAGATAAGTTACAGAAGTGCCAAGCAGAAATATCACAGCTTCTTCAAGCTGAGAAGGCTACATTGAAACAACTGCAATCTATTATAGGGACCCTCAACTTTGCATGCTCTGTTGTTCTACCGAGACGGGTATTTTTACGCAGGCTAATCAATCTATCAATGAAAGTACATCACCCGTCACACAGGGTGAGGTTGACTATAGAGGTTAAAAATGATTTGAAGCTTTGGCTGACCTTTCTTCAGAATTTCAATGGGAAAACATTCTTTTTTGAAGAAAAATGGGTTTCGGACAAAAAATTGCACTTGTTCACGGATGCTAGTACATCCTGGGGCTATGGGGCTATATTTGGGTCAGATTGGCTCTTGGGTGAGTGGCCATTGGCAGCAAAATCGTTGAATATTGCAGTTTTAGAGTTATCGTAAACTGCAATAAAAATTTGGGGACATCGACTCCGAAATCATAAAATTATCATACATTCCGACAACACAGCAGTAGTGGCCATAATCAATGAGCAGACTACAGCTAATCATGCTCTCCTTGCCCTTCTCAGACAATTGGTTTTGGACACCTTAAAATTCAATGTTTTGATTAGAGCTGTCCATGTGCAAGGAATTAAAAACACCTTACCTGATTTGCTTTCGAGATTTCAGGTGGCAAAATTCAAGGATCTGGCACCATGGGCCAAGGCTCAACCAACACCAGTGCCCAATCGGATGAGTATAAACAAATTACTAGCACTGTCAGATTCCTGATGAGTCATGCACTAGCTCCATCCACACAAAGGTCATATAGTAAATTCTGGAATATGTTCTTAGGTTTTTGTGAGCAATATCAGTTATCTTCTCGAATCCCGATTCCAATTAATAGTATTTGTCTTTTTGTTGCTCACCTTTTCAACAAACATTACAGCATAGCAACTGTAAGGACAATATTATCGGTTATTGCTTATAAGCACAAAATGTCTCAATTTAACGACCCCTCTCAGGAATTTTGTGTCAAAAAATTGTTGACAGGTTTCCAAAACATACGTCCAGGTGGTGATTTACGCATGCCTATAACTCTGACTCAGTTACATAGAATGGTGGATGTTCTACCAAGATGTCTTCCAATCAGTTCTCAAGTATTACTATTTCGGGCTATGTTTGCTTTAGCATTTTTTGCGCTTGCACGTATCGGGGAATTGTGTCGAACAAGCACGCATGACTGCAATATTTTGCTTTTTTCGGATGTGACAATCTATCCAGCTGAGCTAGTGGTTGCTTTTAAAAATTTCAAGCATAACCATTCCCATCAAACTCATTTCATATCAATTAAAAAAAGGTCGGTGGCATCAAAATGCCCTTATTCTATCATATGCGAATACATTACTTTCCGTGGACCACAGAATGGTCCATTCTTTTGCTCGCCAAGTGGCAGTAGTATTTCCCGGAAAGAATTTGATTTTATTCTTGTCACAGTGCTCAAATTTCTCAATCTTGATGAAAAATTGTATAAATCTCATAGCTTCCGTATCGGTGGTGCTTGCTTAGCAGCCAAACAAGGTTTTTCAGATGCACAAATAAGAATGTTGGGTCGCTGGAAATCGGACGCATTCAAAAAATATATTCGCCCACCCGCACTTATTTGAACCAACTGCTGGACATCTTGGTATCAATATCCATTCTTCTTAGATTTGAGGCAAATTACTAGTGGATAGTAACATTGCCCCATTGGGTATTGCCGAGACTTACCAGCAATGGTATCTAATGGAACCTCGACAGCATCCCTTCATGTAGCTCATGGGGATTTTGTTGTTGAGTTTTTTATTGGGTACTCACATATTGTACATTATATGGCAGGAATTACCGACAATGTATTTAGTTGCCATGGTTACCCAACAGACTGGTATAAATTTGCATTGTTGTATCACAACATCAGTTATCATCGGTGAGGTCATCGAAATAAATCTCTCCCACTATCTTTTCATGTAGCTCATGGAGTAGTGGGGGTCATCTGAGGTAATCATATTAATTAGGGTATAGCGATGGGGGGATTTTATTTCAGCAATGTTTGTTAGCCACATCATATCTCCTTCTTGTCAACTTCTACTTCATGCAGGTCTTGCTTTTGTGGCTGTAATGCTGGTCCATCTTAAGCTACCAGCATTCTGGCGCTTTACACCCACAAACAGTATTTCACTAAAAATTTTATCATGGTCTGATTCACCTAATGGACATTTAGATTTCTTCAAAAAATATTACCATGATTAATTCGTAGCCAGCAACAAGGACTTTTAATCAGTTGACACCTTTGAGTGATTTTGGCGAATAAAATTATTTCGTCGGACCGCATACTCTAGTCTATTAGTTTCTTCACTCCTTGGGGTATATTAACCTTCTTCAAATGAAGAACCTTCATTTAGTAGGCAAGGGAGTGGCATAAAGATAATTTATAAAGTAAATATTTTTATGCCAGTCACAGCCCTCATTATTGACACAGCCCTAATTAATAACATACTGTTTACAGTATGAAAGTTTCCCCGCCAGGCATAGCCTTCACACATTCTAAGAAACTTAATACATGGCGGGATTACCTCATGTTATTTGTTTGGGAACCAATAACTAGGAAGCAATTATAGCTCTAGCCAATAAGCAGCCTGCTGATTCCGAGAATAATTCGCGCGGGAATTTTATAGCGTCTTAGAATCAGTCACCAGTTTTCTTTCTCAGCATAAAGACTAACTTTTCCAGATATCCAAAAAATATTTTAACCCTCCCGCCCTACCCTTATCATATTGAGATTGCAAGGAGGAGATACTCATGAAGTTGGCAGGGATGTGAGAACGTGGGCATCAATAATCGAACATCTGTCTTTAATCAATCTAACGGTACAACCAAGTCAATAGCATGTAGTTGTTCAGTCTAAACTTTGGAAAAACACTTTAATTTTGTCCAATGTCCTCACATCCCTGACTTTATATTGTATATATGTATTGTTTTCATCACAATGTCAAATGTCTGATCGATTTGTTTCACTCTGTACTGTTAAATTATAATCTACATTCTGTTGAAATTTTATGTTATACATTGTACTGATTATTATGTTCAATTGTTTTTGGGCATTTAGAGTTTTGAAGGAGTTTCCGAATGAATGTGTTGCATTATGGCAATCTTTCCATGTATAGTTTGTGGGAAGCTCCTTCAGATCTCCATGTTTGGTCCTTGATAGTCATAGCTTTCCCTGCTACAAAATATACATAAAGAGTCCTCAGGGTTTTGTAGCTGTGACTATATGCTGGCTTTTGGCGCTTTACACCCACAAACAGTATTTCACTCAAAATTTTATCATGGTCTGATTCACCTAATGGACATTTAGATTTCTTCAAAAAATATTACCATGATTAATTCGTAGCCAGCAACAAGGACTTTTAATCAGTTGACACCTTTGAGTGATTTTGGCGAATAAAATTATTTCGTCGGACCGCATACTCTAGTCTATTAGTTTCTTCACTCCTTGGGGTATATTAACCTTCTTCAAATGAAGAACCTTCATTTAGTAGGCAAGGGAGTGGCATAAAATATTATAATATTCACATTTAATTTAAAAATTACTTTCTCAAAGTAACTATACTTACATTTACTTAATCTGGAAGCCGGGTATGTTTCCCGATACTCGGCTTTCATCTATTTCAATATTTTAATAATACACTTCGCGGTACACAATCATGGACGGAGATCGTGAGAACGGTCGTCCTATTTTGGGGTGACTTCACGGGAAGTGTAGCACGGAAAGTGCCAAATGCACTCAAAAATGAAGTTTCTTCAATCACTTTCGTTTGTTTTTATTTTGTAGCTGGAATACAGGGAACACATCTCCACAAAATTTATAGCATGGGAACCATTGTTTAAAAAGTTACATCATACCATAGATATGGCATCACTATAACATCTTTAAATTAAAGATGAAAAAACAGCAGCAGTAAACAGGGAATTCAACTGAAAATTTCAGATGAGATCTCATTTACCACAATATGTCTCAAGCTGCAGAGGAGAGCTTCTAAAATATAACAGTTTTTACAGAATTGAAAAATTTTATTCGGTTCCAAAGTTATTCCACTTTCAGTGTTTGGAAGTGATCATATTTTGTCAAAAGCCTTGCTGTTACTTATGACAAATTTGAATAAAGTGTTAAAAACAACCCAAAAACACTACTTTTGTGTGCCTTCTACAAATTAAAAATCCACAGAATTATAAAAAATACTTGAAAGGGTTTTTGAGAAATTTGATATGTGTTCCCAAGTGATATAAATCGGTGTTTAGATATTGCAAGCATTGGTCGAAGGGTCAAGGGTCAGAAAGACCAGAATGCATCATATATATATTGCACTGGTGATTACAGGTGTTTTTCCTCCGATATATGACCTCAATGCATATTGTCAAAAATCGTTCAGGAAAGGACATTTTTTTAAACAATGATAAATCAATTTTTTTTACATTAATAGTGTGTTACATACTAAACTTTCTGACAGTTATGTCTGTCATGCCATCTAATGCCATTATTAAAATTTACTTTCCTTGTTAAGGTGGCTGGTAATGAGAAAATTTCTAAACTAAAAAAATCACAAATTTTTAATCACAGAAATAATAGCACATCTATATTAGATATCATATCCTTATTGTTGAAAATACACCATATGTGACATATTTAATGGTGTTTTCTTCAATACTGGCTGTAGTTGATTTGATTTTGGTGTTTTTTTTATTTTTTTAACGGAATGTCTCCAAAATAACAAAAATTGACATAAAATTACATATTTTTGACATTTTTACATGAAATTTTCACTAATAAGAACAGAATGTCTTAGATTTTAATTACTGTATGAAACTTGTTTCCTTTGTACTATATATTTTCTTATAATCACCTTATTATTGAGACCATTTCCTGTTTGGCACAGAGAAAATGGCAAAAAAATGCACATTTCTGGTCATAAAATTGCAAAAAATAGTCATATTCAGCTTAAATTTGCTGCACCGGTCACATAAATATACCTTTATATGATAAACGAGAGGCCGATCACGATCGGCAGATGTTTAACCCATACCTTGGCGATAGCGATCTTTTTATGAGTGCAAGAATTTCAACAATTCACAGCGTACTATTATTTATTAGTTTCATAGTGGAATCAGACATATTGAGCAACTTGCTCATTTAAACACAATAGGAAGATGGATATGACATTCGATTTCAACCTATTCGGTCACTCCAACAGAGATACATGTATGTGTGATAGATTGATAAAGATAATTATACCCAAACACAGTCAGACAGATGCACCATAGCTGTTAAAGATATAATTGTTACAATATTAACATCATAATAACTCTATTTATTTAATTCTTACAATGGAACCTGAGTCATAACAGATTATGTTGTTGTGTTAGCTGCATAGTAAAAGTTATGGGATGATTGAGATTAGAGACCAACAAACACCTGAACATCTATATAAGTGAGGGGTGTATAGACCTTGATATTAAATATGATTGATAATGGTTGGATATAAAATATTTTAATACAGAATTATCAGATAACTAAAGGAGAGATATGAGAAGGGTCAAATTGAAAATATTAGAGTCATAACATTGGATCGCGTACAGTATACATGTACCTATGGTTAATTTTATTCTAAGCTGATCATTGGAAAGATACAATGTCTGTAACAGCAGAAATATTATTAAATATTGGGTTAATATTCTCAAAACCATTCAATCAATACCAAAATCTATACGCATGAAGAATGTATCACAATCAACCTGAATGAGATTATAAAAGTGATTGGGTGAAAAATATTTGACCAAAAAGTCAGCTTCAAGAATACCAGAACCATTATTATTATCCTGCAGCCCAAATGCAATAGAGGGAATTTCAAAATAAGATATATCCTCAAATGATGAATATTCAATTGGTGGCTTATAATTAATAGAAATTCTTAGTGAACCTGGCCTAAGGCGAAAGAGATAATTTAAAATCTGCGTATCAGATATTATGTGTCTATGGAATAGGTTAATTTTAATCCTGAAATACATGCAAGTGAAAAGTGGATCACGATCAACCTGGACATAGAATAGGAGAATGAACATATGATGTGTGGAGAGTGTTAATCATTTTCAATGACATCATATGATGGAACTAATGTGTGGATAAATTGTTTTCTCAAGATAAGACAACAGTGTCTCTGTAAACAACAATTCTCTAAACAGCCATGCTCCAGAACATCCTTCACATGGACAATGGACTATTTGTATTAATGCCATGAACATGTTTCAACAGGTTGGGTTAAATTACTATTGCACACAAACTGGAGTAAAGTATCATCAATCACTTAAATTTGACAGCTCTGGGAGCAGCAGTGGTTTAGCAAAGAGTATCCAGTGTCATTTTCTGATCCCAATAAAGCAGATTACTGTGTAAAGTTGTTTGTCTTAAATTCTCACAGGGCATATACAATAGGTAGTAAATTACTTGAATTATAAAGGGCCATAACTCTGTTAAAATATATCGGATCAAACCCAAATTTGAACTTGATCTGTATTTCGGGGTGAGGACCACATGTACCAAATTTGGTGTAGATCAGATGAAAAATGTTTTGAGTTCTAAGTAAAAATAAGTTTGAAAAGGGTTAATTAAACGATACCAAAAACCATACTGATAAAGAACATGCTAAGAAAAACCTTGGTAAGAAATATGAGGCATATCAGAAGAAAACAGTTTGACTTAGATGGATCAGATAGCATTTGTGTGCAGGGTTAATTATTTTCTAAACCGATCAACCGATCGATACCAAAAACTATACAGGTGAGGGGTGTGTCATTATAAACCTACATATCAAATATGAAAACAATCGGACAAAAAATAATTTGGTTACAGCATCGGATAGCTCATGCCTATGTGCGGATGCAAAGTGTTAATAATTTCTAAACCGATCAACCGATCGATACCAAAAACTATACAGGTGAGGAGTGTGTCATCATAAACATGGGAGTAAAAAATAACTCTAATTCCCATAATACAGATTTACTGCTCTCAGAGCTAAACTGATACCACTGGTAATTAATTGTAGACTGCTATGGTTATCTGTTCAATTCTTAGTTGAAAAAGGGCCATAACTCTGGTATAAAATGTTGGATATAACCCATATTCAAACTCGATCTGTATTTTGAGTTGAGAAACTCGCATACCAAATTTGGTTCCGATCAGATAAAAAAAAATTTGAGTTATGGCAGCATGCATGAATTCTAAGTCGAAAAAGGGCCATAACTCCATTGAAAAATATCGGATCAAACCCATATTCGAACTCGATCTGTATTTTGGTCCGAGAAACTTGCATACCAAATTTGATTCTGATCAGATAAATTTGTTTTGAGTTATGGTAGCATGCATGAATTCTAAGTCGAAAAAAGGCCATAACTCCGTGAAAAAAACTCGGATCGAACCCATATTCGAACTCGATCTGTATTTGGTGCTGACAAATTCATATAAAAAATTTGGTTCCGATCAGATATAAAATGTTCGAGTTATCGCACCATGCGTAAAGTGTCTACAGACAGACAGACAGACAGACAGACAGACAGACAGACAGACAGACAGACAGACGGACGGACGGACGGACTAACGACGAGTGGTCAATCCGGGCAACGACACTATGTTTACCATACTATGGTATGGGTAAACATAAAAATGAATGGTAAGTTGGTCATACACTGAACATGAATTTAAGGGAGATATGTGTCCAATTCCTTCATGCTACACTTCCCGTGAAATCACCCTTTGGAAGATTGACAGTCAGACATCGAATCCCGTCATTAACCTCGTTACAAAAAGGTATACTGCGTAGCGGTAATGTCACCCCGTTTGTGCGGTGCATTACCGCGTGCCACCTGCGGTACCAACATTCGTTACCGCTGGTAGTGAGGTGGTACCGCGAACGTCGCGGTGGTACCGTGGTATGCGGGTGGTAGTGCAACCGCGATTCGGCGGTATGTCGCGGTATTGCACCGCGGTATTAACGCATGTACACCTCGTTAAAAAAGGTCGCTTAATTTGAGCAGTGCTGTATATCGGTTAGAAGAAAATACTAACTGGATTGAAAATTATTCATCTCTTTGCAAGAACAATTATATTATGTACACGTTTTTCTATCAGATCATTTTCTGATAACTTTAAGAAATGTTTAATTTGAACATGAACTGGTGTAACTTACTCATCATTGAGATGTAGAGCCAGAGCATGCCCTGTAAAGTCTTTTGTATCTTTATCAAGACCAAATTTTTGGAACAAGTCATCTGGAGTGCTCTGATTCGGATCAATCCCCTCCCATGTCTTTGGATTATCAACATCAAATTCTTGAACGTATCCAAGGAATTTTTTGAATCTCCTTTTCTCAAAGATGCCCATCAATGCTGTAAAATATTAGAAAGAGTATATGAAGTGACTGAATAACAGTAATGACTAAAGATATATCCAGTGCTAATTTTATCCACAAATAAAAGGTCGCCGACCACGAAATTCAAACTTGCCCTGTATCTTCATATAGTTAATCCACATACCAAATTTAAAAGCAATCAGATTCCAAAAAACAAAATAATTGGAAAATTCTAAGTCGCTAAGGACTGTAACTCAGTCATAAATGGGCAGACTGTATTTGGAGCTGATAACCTGACATATCAACTTTGGTTCAGATCCAATCACACAAACTAAAGTTATCATCTGGAAACCTCAAAACAACAAAATTCTAAGTCGAATAAAAGGTCGGTAGACCTCATGTCCACCTCTAAGCGTCGGCTTGATATGACCGTTGCTTGCGCATAAAAACCTGTCTTTAGTGCAAGTAAACCTACATACCAAATTTAATTTCATTCAGTACACATTTACTAAAGTTATCATCTGGAAACCTCAAATTGGCAAAAATTCTAAGTAAAAAAGGGACATAACTCTGGTGAAAAATTGGCAGGCGGAACTCGAATTCGAACTTGACCTGTGTTTTGCTGGGAGAAAATGACATACCAAATTTGGTTTAAATCTGATTAACTCGACTAAAGTTATCATCCAGACACCAACTTTTGGGGTTTTATATGTCGGGTCGGTGGACAAAAAAGTACCATAACTCTTGCAAAAATTATCGGATTGAACAGAAATTCAAACTTGAGCTGTATTTTGATATAAGTAATCCACATAAAACGTGTTTTGCATATAAACAATCCAAAATCAAGTTATCATCCGGAAAGCCCATATGCATAGACATACCAAAATTTAAGCCCATAAATGTAAATTTTCAGAGCGGACGGACGAGGAGTGATGACTATAGCTCCACTGGAGACTTTGTCTCAGGTGAGCTAAAAAGCAAAGTCTTTCAATCTATTTTACGGTAGTTCATAATTCGCTAGATTGAAAAGATCGTTGAAATTCTGAGGAAAGTGTACATCGTAAATTTTGCAAATATTGTGCGTGCAAGCTCTCTAAAATGACTGGAAAAGAATAGTGACTTGTGAAAGCTAACATTTAGTTACCCCGCTGGACAAAACAAGTGTCCATTGCCACCGTTCGGCAGCGGTGTCAGAGTTTCTAACTGCGGTTGAGCACCGCGGGCCGAACAGCAAGTACACCTCAGCCGAACGGCAAGTACACCGCGGGCCGAACAGCAAGTACACCATGGCTGAATGGCAACTACACCACGGCCGAACGGCATGTTCACCGGGGTTAGATTTTGGTTTCAGTTTAAAACAAGCATTTTATGTAGTAATATACGAAGGTTAGTATTTTTAATTAAAGGAAATTTAATAATATAATTGTCCGTACATATTCTCGACATCGCGGTCATTATCACTAACCATATTTATCTTTGACCCCTCTGTTTCAACGACTGATAACGCAGATTTTAATGGAAATATAAAAAATAGTCATGTATCTCGTGCACTCACTTTGGCAGGCACCTGTCAATCATCGAGGATTAGTTTGTGAGATCATATTCTCTGATCTAATTGGTTGGCTGTGGGAGGAGCTTACCGATATTTTGTTCTAATATGCAGGGTTTCCGCTACTACAGCAGGCCGGCCGTCAAGCGGCCTCATTCCCCTCCCCAATAATGACCCGGCGAGCTCAAACCTCTTTTCCCGGGAATGTGGCCACCGGCACTGGGCGATTAACATGTGCACTTTATGCATATACATGTACGTAATCAGTTGCATGGGTCACCCATGAAAAGTTGTCTACACAGTCCTCTATCGTAATGCTTTGTCGGCATAAGTCAAAGACAAACCAATCGTCACATCAAAGGGACCGTTGCCGACAAAGAAAACTGCCCACGCACTCGGTTCCCGTGACGTCACGTCTCATGTTATATTGAAGTTTTAGTTGAATACTTTCAAAATTTGCGAGCGGTCCGTTTAAACAAAATTAATTATGAGTCACAAAGATGGATTATACAAAAGAAAACTGCGACCGAACGATGCCCAGGGATCAGCAAAAATAACTGCGTTTTATACTACTGGGCGACCTGGAAACTTGACGACCGACGATGCGCCAAACTCTACGAACGTAGTTCCTGATGCAACAGATGATCGACAATGTATTGCTTCAACGTCGACTGGAGCGAACATAGTTTCCGATATGGTAGATGATAGCCAAGGTATTGATTCGACATCTACTCGAGGTGGTTCGTCTGTCTCGTCACGTCGAAAATGGATGGAGATCTTCCTGGTGGCGCCGTTCTCTGCCCAGAATGCAACAAATCGGTCTGTCCTGGGTGGACACAGGGGTTTGGCAGACTGACCATCCACGTAGACAGTTTGAAAGGCATGTGAATTCTACCGATCACGTAGATTGTGTTCAGGCGAGCGTTGACTTTGCCGCTTCAGCTACTTCGGGAAATGTTATGCAACAAATGCAAGTCGCATCAAACACCACACGAGGCGCGAACAGAGAGAAGATTAGATGCATTTTCAAATGCATGGAGTTACTTGCAAAACGGAATTGGGCGTATTCCAATTCAATGTTAGACATAGCAGATTTACTAGAGGACTTGGGGGTCAACTTGAAACTTCCGGGAAATGTCAGTTATATGTCCCACCAATCCAACGAACAAATGATTGGTTGTATGAGTGAGTATGTGGAGGAGGAAGCATGGAGGGATATAAGAGACGCCCGCTTTGTCACTATCCTGGCAGATGAATCAACAGACGCTTCTGATATCCAACAATTCGCTATAGTAGGTAGATGTGTGAATGCACATGGGATTGTAGTTGAACATTTATTATCCCTCGTCCCATATGCTGCTACGATGTTCGAAGCAATTCGGGAACTTTTTTCACTGAATAACGTTGACATGCACCACATATTCTTCGTTGCACTCGATGGAACAAATGCTATGTCGGGGGAGAAAGGAGGTTTACAACGAATGATTAGACATGAAGCGCCTTTCAGCAAATATATAAACTGTCGATGCCATCGCCTCGCTTTAACATTTGTGCATCTAATGAAAAAATTCCCAGACATTCGATTTGTTGATAGCACACTGATGACATTATGGAAAACTTTCGACAAATCGCCTAAGAAGTTAGCTGTATTCATGACCGCACAAGAGGCATCTGAGAAAAAACCATTGAGGCTAGTTTTGCCGTCAACAACCAGGTGGCTATCTCACCGGGACTGCTGTATTCAAATTTTTGACAGATATAATGAAATACTTGATGCATTAGATTCAATATATTCAGATACCAGTGACGCCGAGGTCTTGGGATTGAAATTGCATCTTACAGACTCCAAATTTGTGTTGATGTGGCTGCTTCTCTGTGATGTCTTGATGGTGACAGGAAAACTGAACAAAACACTTCAAAACCAGGACCTGAACTTTACTGCAATTCCGAAACTTGTTTCAGTTGCCCAAGGAGACTTGGACCGCATATTAGCACATTTGAAATCAAACTGTGATACGAATCCAAACCAATCACCCACCCCGCATTTCAATGAAGCAAGGAAATTCTTAGACGACGTATCTGTTAGGAGACACGGTGCGAGAGTCTCCAGGAATAGGCCTCAGACGACTGAGGTAGAAACATTCATGTCTGGGACTGCTACTGAACTTATATCAGCACTGAAAGTTGAACTGGAGACGGCCTTCGACTCAGCAAGTTTGTTGCATAGCTTCGGCATTTTTGATCCGCAAAATGTGCCTGATGATTTCAGCAAATATGGGGACGAAAGCCTCGTCGAAATTCCTCGATTTTTACGGAAACACGCGAGATGACATGTACCAAGGTGATTGCATGACTACTCTGCCAGCGATCAATAAATTGGAAGCCACCAGACAGTTCCCACGTTTCGTTGATCTCATGCGAACATTTAAACAAGAATACTGGAATCGGGTAACGTCTGAAGCATCAGCAATGCCTACATCCACACAAGTTCAGAAAAGGGAGAAGGAAAAAAAAATGAAGTCGCGCGATACATATACGCCAAATAAGATTCTCGTGGACCTTACGAGGAGTAATCTGCTTGATTCCTTTCCACAGTGTATCAAACTCCTTCAGATGACATCCATAATTCCAGCAGGCACATCTTCGGTGGAGAGATTGTTCAGTTTAATGAACGACATAAAGTCGGACACACGAACTCGCCTCAAGTCAAAATCGCTGGAGGGACTTGTGAGAATTTCAAGACGCATTTCATCTGACAGGAAGTTTCGAGATGCTGAATGGGACATCATTATTGATAAGTTTAAGAGCTTAACTGATTGGAAGATTGATTTCTAAAAACGAAATGTTGTCAGTGAACGGTTGTTGTTTAAAATTAACAGACCGTATTAGCTGAGTACAAGTTTGGTTGTTTTTCATTTTTGATTCAATATGTTGAGCGAACATGAATCGCAGTATTTGATTAAAAATAGTTTTGTTCTTCCCATGAATATTCCCTACTGCCACGCACGGCTGCATGTACCAACTCAACGTGCAAGGCAGAATCCAGCCCCCTGCTACGCTGGCTTGATCGCTGTCATCACAAACACAAAATATGAACTAATCACTATTTGTTTTTATTTTTGTCGGTTAAAATTCATTCTGTATTTTTCTGAGAAACTGTCCAAGAATTTTCATTTATGTATTGCTCGATCAAGCCAGAATTAATTATAACTGACAAAATACTTAAAATAAAACAAATGTTAAAAACTAGATTTAATTACAAAAATGCCCGTGGTGGCAGCGCCCAAACCAGCGTAGCGAGGGGAATGACCTCTTGGTTACCAACTACCGGTATGCTTCAGAATATCGGTACGAAAAACAGCCGGTACGAAATCCGGTTCACATTCTGATACCCTTGACCTTTGAACAGCGATGATGGAGATACTAAATTAATAACTAAATAATTTGGTGTCAAAAAACATGCGCTGTTTCAATTTACTTTATCCACGTAGCTTCAACGTTCCTATTTCATGTCTTAGGTGCAAGGAAATTGCTTCTTTTCACTGACAAACATCAAAATTTTCGCCCGACGGAGCGAACCATGGTCGCGTTGAGTGTTTCCCCCCCCCCCAAAAAAATACGGCCTCAGTTATTTATCCCTAGCGGAAACCCTGAATATGGTATAATTTGACATCCATAACCGAGGCATGAGTAAATTAAATTATTCCAACTGTACTGCTGTGTGGGTTTGTTGCTTGTTCCAGACTTCAAAATGTGCGACATACGGTAGACATTTATTTCTTATTAGTGTTTTTAATTGAGTGGCAATTATTTAAAAAATATGGGCAAATGAGCATATTAAATAAAAGTGTAATACTCTGGATCAATATGTGGCAAATCCATTACCCTGTGAAAATTAACAAACTGCGAGTGCCAGAAACTGGAAATGTTCGACAGTTTACGATTTCTTCTATAATTCCATGGTATGCCACCATAGCCACGAGGATGAACTGAATGAAGATTACACAAACAAGAAATAATTTAGGCTGGTATAGTAACGATATGCGTGTGTTGAACATTTTCAGAATTGTGATGGGCCACATGTATAAGGCCAAAATGCATGCGTTTCACCTATAGGACACCCCAAAATTAGGGGCTTTTATATAATTTTTCAGTTTTTTTTAATGCATTAATAAGCAATTCCCGGCAACTAAAGTGTCGCAGAGTGTAGTCAAAATTGCATCCATTTATTTATTATCTACAAACATTCATATAGATAAGGTTTCAGTCATCACATCAGAAAAAAATTGTCATCTTGACAAGTTATGAAAAATTAACTCTGCTGTTTACGCCAATATCAAAATCGGAGAACCACACGTGCTCGCGTTTTGAAACACCAAACACCTCTTCCGCTACTTTTGTTTTTGCAACAGAAGTACATTCTCAGCAACCATTTTGTTGATCGAGCGAAAATAAATGGGAAAATGATAGTCGGACATTAATTATTTGAGATTTTGGACGGTCGGTTGGTTTATTATTCATTTTTTTTCTCATACCGTAACCAATAAAATTGACATAGGTCGGGGGGTTGGGTTAGGGGCGGACTGGATAGGGAAAAGGCGCATATTATTTGTGTGATGTTTCACGGAAAGCGGATTAATTTAGCACAATTCAATTTAGCCCATATCCATTCTATTATAAATTGAAAATCCACATAAATGAACCATGTGGTCGCTTTTATTCAATGGATGTATCAGCCATGCTGCATTTTATGTTGTTATACAATTCATACAGTACTGTTACGTACATTGCCACACAAAAAGTGAATAAAACCCCTGATTGGGAACTTGTTAATTGCGGTTATTTTTGCGGGCATCTGTATCTTCCGAATGCCAGGTGCACGCGAATTACATCAGCATTATTCAGAAATTGGGCGCGAGGACTGTGTAGCAAACGACATTGTTTGCTACATCGTAACTGTTGTTTGAGTGAACATGATTACATGTCACTTTCTCCTCGATATTCCCTTTCAAGTTTCATCAAAGGTCCACTGGCATGTTGCACGGCTTTGTCTTATACTGGTATAGTCTATATTGGTATTATAGTAATTTTCCCCAGGAGCCTGTGGTTGTATCTACGTGCAACTTTAGTACAATTTCCTAAGTTTTAGAGCAGACAGGTTACTCCTGGAAGCGTATAACTTTGTTAACAAGTTATATGTATTGCTCTAACTGAAAACCTCTTAGTTTATACTTAGTTACAGACACACCCTGAGACAAGTGCATCATAATAAACCACCTGCACATTGTGCCATTACGAATTTACACAAAATGTGTGTCATAACAAGAGGTGTGCACTCGCGTGCTAGCATACCCCCACCGTGGCAAATTCAACCCGCATTATCCGTAAACCCAACAACAAATTTGAAAAAGAAAAATTTGGATTAATTATATCGATATGGTGTCGCAAGAAGCTTGTACAGAAAAAAATATTCAAATTGGTTCATATTTGTTCGAATGATTGCAGAAACCCAAAAAAGGGTAGAAAATGAAACGCAACCTTAACATCTAAGATGGCTTTTGTCGAGTGTGATAGCATCCACACACAAAAAATCGCAATTTTTTTTAAGTCAAAATAAGTCGAAAATTAAGTGTAGTGTTAGGAAAAACAGTCCGAGCCAACCCTGAGCCACATTATGTAGAGAGGGTGTTGTGAGAAGCATGTATACCAAAAATTATTGAAATCGGTTCGTATTTGTTAAAGTTATTAAGTCGGACAGAATTTTCTAAGTCAAAATAAGTCAAAAAGTAAGGCGTAACTTAACTGAGAGGCCTGATGTTTAACACATACCTTGGCGATACCGATTAGCTATTTTAATAAATCCTTACACCAACCTTTTCACGAGTGCAAAAGTTTCATACTATTAATATTAAGGTCACAAGTGGATTCAGACTTATTGGGCACCTTGCTCACATAAACACAATAGGAACACGGATGTGGCATTCCATTTCAACCTATTAAGTCACTTCAACACAGATATGTCTTATAGAGTGATAAAGCTAATTAAGCTCAATCCATAGTCAGAGAGAAGCACCATAGCAGTTAAAGACAAAATAGTTATTTATTTGCTTAGTACACTGGAATGTGAGACATAACATATTATGATTTTTTTAATATTGTTATTTTTTTTATTATGTTTTGTGTTAGCTGCATATTAAAAATTCTTGGGATCATTTAGATGGGACAAAAGAGTTAATAGTTCCCCGATTCAAAAACTAATCAATGAACAACTATACAAGTGAGGGATGTATAGACCTGGATATAAAATGATTGATAATGATTGGATATAATAAAATGTTATTATGCAGAATTTTCAGATAGCTAGAGGTAGGATATGAGATTGGTCAGATTGAAAATATTAGATTCATTACATTGAATAGCATACTGTATGACTATGGAATGGGGTGGGTTAATTTTCTTCTAAGCTGATCATTGGAAAGATATAATGTATCAAAACAGCGGAAATATAATTGAAGTTACTGTTAATATATTATCAAAATCCTTCAATCGATACAAAAATTTATACAGGTGAAGAATGTTTCATCATTAACATGGATGCAATTATTTATATAGTGATCAAGTGAAAAATATTTAGTTATCACATTGTGTCAACATGATTGGTGGAGGATGTTAATATTTTTGAGCAAATAAACCAAATGACCCTCACTGTGCAGGTTAGGGGTGTGTTATCATAAACTATGCCAAGAACTATAAACATAATCAATGGAAATATTTGAGTCATAAAATCGGATAGAATGGGGTTAATCTTACCCAAAATAATGAACTGATAAACACAAAAAGTCTATAAAAAGCATGTCATTGGATTTAGAAACCCATACAATAAGTCAGTCTCTAATGTCATGAACCTGTTTCAACAAAGGGGTTAAATTAATTTTGTACAGAACACAGAAACTTACAACTCTGAGGAAACACCAGTTTCATCAGATTCTGAAATCACTGAATTGGAAGTGAATGAAACAAAATGTTCCACTGTTCATGATGATATAACTGTTGCCAAAATGAAGGAGATGGATAACTGGAAGAAATTGAATGTGTACGAGGAAGTGGAGGACAAAGGTCAGTCATCTAGATAGATAGATAGATAGATAGTTTATTGGATAAAGCATGTACATATACAATAGGATTTATAAAAATAATATTAGAAAATTCAATGCACATACAGAATCCGGGCGGTGGTGTGACCTAATGGCCGTCTTCCCAGCATCGCCCAGGCAAAAACAAAATTAACGACATGTTTTATCTCTGTTCAACAGTTCTCATCGACACACACATATTAGCATCTACTTGTATACTTGTATTGAATACTAAATACTTCATTTCTCGACAATACATTAAAATAATGTAGTACTTTGTAGTAGTATAATGGTAATGTATATCAAATATACATAGAATGTGAATGTGATGGGTGATAACAGAAAAGGTTTCAGGTGAAAATACTGAGATTAAAGCAAGGCTTGTTGCAAGAGGGTTTGAAGAGAAGGATCCACATAGAACTGATTCTCCAACAGCCGGTAAGGAAACTCTCAAAATATTCCTTGGACTTGCATCAACTATGTCTTGGGAATGTAATATCATAGATATCAAAGCAGCTTTCCTACAAGGAAATCAGATTGGTAGAGAGGTTTTCTTAAAACCACCCAGAGATTTGTCATGTGATAATAAACTATGGAAACTCAAGAAATGTGTCTACGGACTAAATGATGCCTCAAGGGAATGGTATTTCAGAGTATGTAAGGTAATGAAATCTCTTAGATGTGAGCAGTCTGTGTTCGATTCTGCACTTTTCTATTTTCATCATGGAGACAATCTGTGTGGTTTGTTTCTTATACATGTTGCTGACTTTCTATGGTGTGGAACTGATCAGTTTAAACAAGGTGTGATTGATAAAATTCTGTCGACATTCAAAATTGGCAAACAAGCCAATCAGCAATTCAAATACATTGGATTAGGGATTCGTCAAAAGAAAAACTGTGTAGAAATCAACCAAGACCACTATATTGATTCACTTTATGAGATTCCGATGTCTGCTCAACGTGCATCAAGAAAGAATGACTCTCTAAATAAGGACGAGATAACCCAACTACGCTGCTCTATAGGACAGATAAACTGGGTGGTAGGGCAAAAACGACCTGAATCTGCTTACGATGCCCTAGAATTGAGTACATCAGTCAAGGATCCGAAAGTGGAACATATTCTTAACGCTAATAAACTCATCAAAAGACTAAAATTGGATCCATACAGTATTGTGTTTCCAAAACTTTCCGAAAACAACAGCTTGAGATTAAAGGTTTATTGTGATGCTTCACTTGCAAACCTCCCGGATGGTTTCTCTTAAGTACAGCTGGTTTCATCATATTCCTTACTGATGAAAAAGGAGCATCATTCCCAATTTGTTGGAAATCTGTAAAAATCAGAAGAGTAGTAAAAAGTACATTGGCAGCTGAAACTTTAGCAAAGGTTGATGCAGTTGATATGGCTTTCTATTTAGGATGCATTATCAGTGAACTTCTTCATCGTGAAAAAGGACAAAATGATATTCCACTGGATGTTTTCACAGACAATAAATCTTTGGTGGAAAACATCAGTTCAACAAAGCAACCTTCAGAAAAGAGGCTCTGTATAGACATATCCAGTCTAAAGCAGATGCTGAACAAGGGAGAAATATCTAATATTCACTGGGTTGAAAGTGCATCGCAGTTGTCAGACTGTTTGACGAAACGAGGAGCTGCAGCAAAACCATTGTGCACAATATTGGAGCATGGACATCTACCTGTACATGTATGATATTTATTCATGTGAGTGGTGACACAAAAGTGACATTGAAAATTTGTTTTGGATTGGGACTAATAATAGTGTATATACCGGTATATTTAATAAAAAAAAACTAAAAAAAACTAAAAAAAGAAGAACAAAAAAAAGAGAGAGAGAGAGAGGAATCCTGTTAACTATGGTACATGTTTGAGTTATGTGGAGAGACAGTGTGATAGAGTTATTGCTCTTGGATAGCAACTGTATATACCGGAAGTGAGAGAGATTACGTCAGTCGGGTTTAAATGTGGTGAGCGAGGAGAATGGAATAAAATAACTGAACGGAGACAATGGATATGGGAGGACACCGAAAGACTATGGAGATAGACATATACTAGTAAGGTGAACTTTTGTTACCAAAGTTTTCAGGTTGATCCGGACGTCGGCATTATGTGTACCATACATGGTATGGGTACACATAAAAAAGAAAGTCGGACCGCACCGCAATTAGCATCATGCGGAGAGGCGGTCCTAAGGAGATTGCATACAACAAATTATTGAAATCGGTTCATAGTTCTTCGAGTTATGAGGTCGGACGGACGGACACACAGACGGAGAAAGTAGAACAAATGGGTAGATATGTGGCTCCGACCTATGTGGCTAGAAATGGTAATGTGGCTTTAGTTTTTATGTGGCTTCTCAAGTAGCCATAAAATTTTATGTGGCTATCAAGTAGTAGATAGTGATAAAACTCCAGATTATGGATTCATAACATCTTGGAATTATAGCAGAAGAAGCTGATTAAAACTCAAAAACTTGCACAAAACAACTGGGACAGTGGAATAGGAGAAACTGACAGGTCCGTGATTGGGTGGCTAGCCACATAAATGTCCGTCAGTGTCCGACATCTCCTATTGACAGGTCATGGATGTCTAAATCTATGGACTTTTTGTTTCCAAATTTTGAGTGACTACAAAATTAAATAAGCTGATTAGGCCAAATAGATCATTTTTGAACGTCCATCTGAAAGCTGTTACGTGGCTAGCCACGCAACGGAAGTTATGCACATAAATATCCATTTTACACAATCTTAGCCACATAAGTAGTCATTAGTAAACACGGACGCAGTCATACAGATGGACACACGGAGGGAGAAAGTGTGACGGACAGACGCAGTCAATCCAGTATACCCCCCATTTTCTTCGAAAGTGGGGGTATAAACCACCACGCCTGTTGTGTCATTATGACTAGGTACATGTGTTGTAATAAACCACCCACCTATTGTGCCATCACGACTCAGTACATGCATCATAATAAACCACCCACTTATTGTGCCATCATGACTGGGTACATGTGTTATAACAAACCACCCACATATTGTGTCATCATGACTCAGTATATATGTCATAATCAGGGTTTCCGCCCTTAAAATAAACGAGGTCGTATTCAGCCGTATTGGGGGAAACAAATAATGCGACATGGCGACCATGGTTTGTCCTGTCAGGAGAAAATTTTGGTATATGTCCAGGGTTTCCGCTACTACGGCAGGCAGGCCGTCCAGCGGCCTCATTCCCCTCCCCATCCTTGACATAACATTGGTCACAAAATAGCCACAGACCAACTCAGCCGCCTTTTTACTCAGGACGAGCGAACACCGACACTGATGATTAACAGATTGCAAGGAATCCTACACTTGGTGCCTGAATAAGACATGATCAATAGCGCGGACCACGTTCAGTTGTCTGCACCATCCTGGGTTACGCTTTGTTGGCGAATATTTAGTAGTAATCATGCAGCCTCTCGCATTTTAATTTATTGTAGATTTCTGTCTATAAGTCTCAACTTTCTGACCCACTATTTCCCCTCAAAATGTGCAATATACATCGGTAAGTCATTAAGGGGGCTGAATACTGAGCTACAACCATGAACACAGGTGAGATTGTGCAGTCCCTGCGATGAGCAGAGCAGACCTTTTACCTCAAAATCAAAGAAATGTTTAATTAAAACTAAAAAAAATCTTAATAATTCTTAAATATTCCCTATCCAATGAATGCAAAATTTTCCATTATACAAATCCAAAATGTGGTCATCTCCGTCTGAGGAATGGCTTTTGAGTTTACACGAACTTGTTTTGATCGGAACTGTATAAAATACTGAGAAATAAGGCAAACAGAACGTGTGCAAAGCACGTGACATGAGCTCTGACATAACACTTATTACTGCTGGAGTAACCTTGACACTGAGTGTGACAATGTGTCTTTCCAACCCCAGTAATTTCTTTGATGTCGACTTTTAATATTGCTACGGTTATAAAAGTCGTTGTATCCATTGTTGTGGAACTTTTAGTTTATTAACTTGAGATCAAAGAAAGACGATCTGTTTTAATTTGGTTTCAATACGAAGCTTCAATGTCCCTGTTTGTTGTCCCAAGTGCAAGGAAATGGCTAATTTTCAGAGATAAACATCAAATTTTTCTCCCGACAGGACGCCGGGTATGTGCTTACCAAATACGGCCACATTCCCCCAACCCCTAGCGGAAACCCTGATATGTGACTGAAAATTAATTCTGTTGATGGTACCCAGAGCATTAATCAACATTAGACTTAATAAATGAACAAGCTACGGGTTACAATGTTTACAAATTTCTAAGATTCCGACCAATAATAAGATTGACCAATAATACCTAGCAAGGAGAATTGAATTAAGTATAAACTATTTGTGCGCTGTGACATAATACTGCAGAAGATATTTATAGTGGCGTAATATGAATGGTAGCGATTTCAGTCAAACTCAGAACAGTAGCTTTTCAATAGTCTGCATAGTCAAACAATTAGTTAAGAAAAACTGCTATGAACAGAGTTTTAGCCCCCCCCCCTTATGAAATATAATTGAGTTTTGGCGGGAAATGTGAACAAGTGCGTCGTTTATGTGTTTGATAACAAAACTGTTATTGAATGTATACTCAAGAATATATACTAGTGGATGCATACCCGGCATTGCTCGGGAATCGTTGGCCAACTCCATGATTGGCAATAACAAAGCTCAAATAAAAATAGTCCGAAAGCACCCATATTCAACATTGACCTTTACTATCTGATTTATATAAGACATTCAGATTTTATAAGTGCATGGGCAAAGTGTGGCAAAATTTAAATTGAACATATTAAATTTCAGTGCGATAGGCCAAGTCAAGTGGTTCATGAGAAACCATTTTGTATGTGCGAATATGACGTCATAACATCAAAACATTATGTTGGGTGGAGTCCGGTCAAGCTCATTTTACCCAAATTTCGGCTTAATTGGCATAGCAGTTCCGGAGAAAACATTTTGCCTGTGCAGATATTATGCCATAACCTCAAAAGGCAAGGTTAGATGCAATCGGGACCCAGCGTATGTCACTTCCCAGTAGAAAATCCACCTAGATAAGAAATTTAGTTTCGATCCGTCCATAAATGTAAGAGTTTACCGTCGTAATACAGAGAAAACGCCAACGACAATGATGTCATGACTGAATACTGCACTATTTATCCTCCACAGCAAAAGAAAACTATCATGATTATATCACATGCCTCAAATATCTCTTTAATTCAGAATCCATGTTCTATATGTGTTCACAATTCTTAACAGACAATCATTCAATTGATATGCCAGTAACAGATAACTAATATACTTACATGAAGCCAAAGCTTCTCTCTCATCAGCAGGGACTTTGTAAATTTTACCGCCTTTGTCACTGCCTTTGTACACATAGCTTCCGGCAACTGATTTGAACTCAAGATATCTTGTACTCCAGTAAAAATCAATAATTTCACAAGCTGTCCTGAAAAAGATAACAAGCTATCAGATAAAATGGGATATTTAGCTCTATCTCAGGCCAGCGTGCGCGGGTCCCGAAACCACCATTTTATTCGCATCTAATATGTCCGAAAAAACAGTAATCGGTACAAAATATTTTTTAAACATTTTTTTTATAAAAACAAGCATGGAAGGGTAAGGGAGAATGTCAAAACCTCTTTCGCATATGCGAAAAAAATGCGAAAAAAGTGCGAAAAATGTGGCGTCATTGACGTCATTTTTTCGACATTATCGGAGGTTTTTCGTCATTATCGCACGCCGTAACGTTGTACGTTTTCGTCAATTTTTCGTCATTTTCGCTGTCTTGGTTCGATGTTTTCGCAATTATCGCAGTTTTGTTTCGCAGTTTTGCTCAAATGTTCGCTGTTCTGTTTTGACATATTTTCGCAGTGTTTGTTTTCGTCAAGATCGCAGCATTATATCCGTCAATATTGCTGTTGTGTCGATATGATTGGCAGGACAGTTTTGTTCAATAAATACTCCATAGTCGCAGTTTTATACTGATGTGTCGCGAACGGGAAGATGTCAATGTCCATGCTGAAATTTCTCAGATCGGAGTGACAGTTTGCGTTCAATAAATACTCCATAGTCGCAGTTTTATACTGATGTGTCGCGAACGGGAAGATGTCGGTGTCCATGCAGAAATTTCTCAGATCGGAGTTTTTATCATAAGAATTCCATTGATTTAATCGGAGTATTCTCCGATATGAAAACATTTCCGATTTGATCGGAGTTTATAAATGTAGGCCTATTAGTAAATTTCTCCGATCTACTGAAATCTCCGATTTGGTTAATATCGGACAATTCAAATTTCGTTTAATAATAAACTATTATTAATAGAAGATTATTTAAAGTCCCAAATAAATTAGTCCCAGACCCAATTTATATAATAGGATAGGCCAACACAATCATTTCCTACGTTTTGATGTCACACGGTGCCCGCAAATCCGTGGGTTTATAGCAGTGATATTGCATCACTGGTTTACAGTAAATATTACAGTACAGGTTGAAGTCCCCCTAAATCTCGAGCAATAATTGCTACACCGTCGCATTAATACTGCAGAGTGGTACCGTAAACAATGCAAATTTTGATTTCGAAAATCGTTTTTGTGTGTGATTATGTAACTTGTCTTCACTTTGGGTAAACCGTCACCATTTAATAGTGCGAACTATTATGAATAAAAGAATACAGCCGAGGACGACAATAAATTATTCCACAACCCCGATTTATAGTATACTTTCTGTATGCCACGTAGAGTTAATTTCTACAGTTTCAATCTGTTTTTCTAGACCAGACACATATTTTAATGTGGACGCAAATCAGGGTGTTTACGGCATCGTCGTAAACAATGCTTTAATTTTCGCAATATACGTATGAAATCATTGTTAGATATCGGAAGCGCAGCGTCATCATGATTAATTCGTCGGCGACTTTTATACTTTTATTTCAAATCTACACATTTTATTCAATATATATCAGCGATCAGATGCGACAAAGTTAAGTTAATACAAAACATATTATATAATAGTTTGGAATTTCCACGAATTGCACAATCATGTTATGTTGTGCTATTTTTAGCACTAATTTCCCAGGCCAATCCTAGTTTCATTTGTGGGTAGCATTGACTGACAGAGGAGTTGAGTGTTATGTTTTTCTCGATTCTTTATTGAATGAATAATAAAAATATGGATAACATACCATTATAAAACAATGAACTTAGGGGGTATGGCTCTATATATGTCTGGCGTTGATACATACATGTTATCGCTGCAGTGAATTGATCTGGGGCGAAGTATCACGTCGAGTTGAAGAGGTCATATCGCTGGATCAAACGAGCCGCCGCAGGCGTCAAGTTTGATCCAGCGATCTGACCTCTTCAACGAGACGTGATGCGAAGCCCTGATCAATTCACTGTAGCGATAACAGGTTTATTATATGACATGCTTTTTATTTAAAAAGCACATGCTTTTTATTTAAAAAGCACAATTTGTCTCATTAATTATGAAATGAGACGCTCGCTAGTATCAACAAGAGTTACGCTGGGCGTGCAATATACGCCCTATCTTGGGTCTGCGGAAACTGGTAAAAAAGGGGCATAACTCTGGTAAAAATTGGCGGATGGAACTCAAATTTGAACTTGACCTGTGTTTTGGTGGGAGAAAGTAATATACCAAATTATCATTGAATCCGATAAGCTCTAGTAAAGTTATCATCCGGACAACAAATTTCAGGGATTTTCTAAGTCAAATTACGTCAAATAAGGGGCATATTAAACTCCGGTGAAAATTGGCGGACGGAACCCAAATTCGAACTTGAGCTGTCTTTTCTCCTAATAAACCCACATACCAAATTTGATTGAAATCGGTTCACTCTAACTAAAGTTATCATCCGGACAACAAATTTCAGGGATTTTCTATTAAAAGTCAAATTACGTCAAAAAAGGGGCCATAACTCTCGCAAAAATTATCGGATTAAAACGAAATTCGGACTTCAGCTGTATTTCGATATATGTAATCCACAAAAAAACGGGTTTTGTGTATAAACATTCCAAAATCGAGTTATCATCCGGAAACCAAAAAACATAAGAAAAACTGAATTTTCTGAGTCGAAAAAGGGGCATAACTCTGCCAAAAATGGTCGGACAGAACCCAAGTTCGAACTTGACCTGTCTTTTGGTGGGAGAAAGTAATATACCAAATTTGGATTCATTCCGATAAACTATACTAAAGTTATCATCCGGACAACACATTTCAAGGTTTTCTGTCAAAAAACGTCAAATAAGGGGCATAACTCCGGTGAAAATTGGCGGGCGGAACCCAAATTCGAACTTGAACTTACTTTTCGGCTAATAAACCCACATACCAAATTTTACTAATTTTGGTTCACTCTAACTAAAGTTATCATCCGGACAACAGGTTAACAGACGGACGGACGGACGCCCGCCCGGACGGACAGACCAATACTATAATACGGCCTTTTTTTCAAAAGGGCGTATAAAAATAAAGAAAGAACTGTCCTGCTTTTTTCCGGTCATGCGCAGTATGCGAGATGAGGAAGGGTGGTATGACATCGGATCAAACTGCAGCTGATCCGATGGCCAGGAAATGATCGCTATACAATAGCGGTATTGGGGAAAGAAAAACGATAGTCATATAATAAAATGTGATGAGGGCTTGTTCTATATCGGGCCTATTGCTTCAAATGCTGGATCATGTGGATGGACGGTTGTCGCTCCCGTTGTGGGTGGGTGCAGCTGGTTTCAAATTTCTGTGTGATTTCATCTTTTTTCTGTTAGATGTGTGATACCTGGGGTTGTGAAAACCCTAA
>CP136061.1:180472881-180610767 GCA_032622095.1 Siphonodentalium dalli | reverse complement strand
TTGGAGTATACTGTTCGAGGTCTATTTCGTGTCAATTTCCAATGACTCCGGCCGATGTTGTGACAATTATGATCACAGTATGAATTCTAGTGAGTGAACTCTAGACAGCTATATAACCTTAGCAAAGTTATCATGGAATCATATCTTCAATCATGGAACTGATTAAGAACAATCGTGGTGGTGACAAATTATGTTTCGAAGGTCATGCTTATACCAAAAAGAAAGTCAACAAATCGTCAATCAGATGGGAGTGTTCGCAGTGACGAGCTCTCACATGCAAGGGGTGTGTCACAACTGATGACGAGGTAAGTCTCAATTTCCACGATGTTAATTCATTTTCTGAGAAACAGATATAAAGAGCATTCTTAGTTAATTATCCAATAATATGTGCGCAAATTTCCATAAGGAGCATTTAATTTGATATGTTTTTAATATGTAAAAACTCAAACATCGGGGCCTCATTACGCACTGTCTTTAGTAAATTTATGTAAAAAAAATGTTGTTTCGCTGCGAGAACATGGCGGACACTTTTTGTCCAAAAAAATAAATATATATAATCTTGCGGAGAAGAAAAAGCTAGCCGAGTTATGTATAAAATATAAAAATTTCATGTCCTCACTGTTATTTTATAAACATTTGCTGGCAATTCTCCCCTGCATTTGGGTCTGCCAGCTGGTCAGCACGTTTATTTGGAGCCCGAGAGTAGTACCGTACCAGTACCTCAATATTAGAACCATAACACGGAAACATTGATTTGGTATTAACTATTTTATTTGATTTATTGAATTACAACTTGATACCTATCCATCCTTAGTGTATCCATCCTTGGGTGTTTCATTACCGTTTTTCCTTCGAAGTTGGGTGGACGGCTTGAATCCGTCCGTTGTGTCGGTGAATTTTCAACTTACCTGGGGCTGAGAAATAGACCACAATGGGCTGGAAATTTACTCCATCTTTGGGTTAGCCTACCTGTATTTATATGCAATTTTTCCCAATTCGAACGGACCCTGACCCATTCCCAAAATAGGCAAAAATCCCTGGGACCGCGCACTATAGGTCTTATTCAGTAATTAGATATTTATTTACCCATATATACGGTAAAATAATCGAAGAATTGAATTGTGTTTATAAATGAATGTGTCATACTTGATCGCTTCATGACTTCCCGTTCGCGAAGTGTAATATTTCTTACCGAAGAATATTGACCTATATAGATTTTCGCGCAATCACGGCAACTTAATAGACTCAATTGTTAAGTTTTATGAAAACTTTCGGACAGTTGTCAAATGACACACTGTATAGTAGGGCCTAGTGCATTGAAAACGATTTTCACTGTGGGTATAAAGGCAAATTATGGGAAAAACCTTTCCCAATGTATTTTGAATGGGAAAGTGATATACCAACAGTAGGGACTACAATGTTGCGTTACAGTAACAGCGGTATTAATCATTCCATCGCAAACTATAGTTCCAGGTTGACACATTAATAAACAAAATGTTAGTTATACTGTCATAAATCTGTGATGTTAATATGTGACATCTGTGCTATTGTGTGACCAAAAAATAATAATAAATTTCAAATTTCTTTTTCATACACTTTCACAATTCCCTCAGGTTTTATATCCCTTCGCCTGGGTAACAGTACTAATGCACTGAGTTGCCTCGGGATCAACAGAGGGTTGAAGTGTTGACATATATATCTCTTCCATGTTTTAAGTTCTAATTTCTAATATTATTCTTATCGGTAGGATCATGGACTCATGGGATTGATGATTTACCGCACTCGCTAAATTTGGTATTCAGAAACATGTGTGTATTCTGTATATCCCCTCTTCAAGTTGAGCAATGGTGTTAAACACTTTCATTATCAGAAGAGTAATTTTATAACTGTTTAGCATGTTCACTGCCGGGCTACGAGTTATCTTGTACTTTTTGCATGTAATTGTATGGGCATCGGCAGTGAATGTGTTAACCCTTTCTATACTAAATGGATTCTCCAATTCATTATAAAAGCATACATTGGAATGGTCTATTATTTATACGTTTGTGGAACTTATTATCTGAACATTTCCCTAAGGATCAACTTGTCAATGGGCATTTAGTATAGAAAGAATTAATACTGAAATGAGAGTTATTTTTATTCGAGATCGTTGAATATTATAGAAATCATAGAAATATTAAGACTTTATGTTTTTATTAAGTAGAAGAGTTTATTTTAATGATGATAAAGTTCTATTAGTGCGCAACTTATCAGGTTCGAAATGAGTTATATGGACTGAATAGATAGGTAGTTTGTATCTCCGATGGTTCTTCAAAGCTGATCGTTAAATTATCTAAAAGTGTCTGTTGGTAGTTGAGTTCTATCCTATCATAACCATTCTTCATATGGATCTTTGTTCATTGTATTGGAGACCTTTTTGTAATTATTGTGCAGTATTGGTTTTTCCATGCTTTCAACTGTCAATTTTGAATAATGTTATATATTCTGGAAAATTGCATGTTCTTGGCACTGGCGGAATAGGTAGTTTGCATCTCAGATGGTTCTTCAAAGCATTTTGTTAAATTATCTAAAAGTGTCTATTGGTAGTTGAGTTCTACATGGTGACATGTTCATTGTATTGGATGCCTTTTTATAATTATTGTGCAATATTCGTTTTTTCCATGCTTTAAACTGTCAATTTTGAATAATGTTATATATTCTGGAAGATTGTTCTTGGCACTGGCGGAATAATCACCAACAATCATCTGTGATTGTCCCCTTGTGTCAAATATAATGTCCAGACATGCTGCAGGGGTTGTTATGGATTGCTCTTTCAGTCATTTTATGGTAATGCATTCTGATTGAACCGTTGCCATGTGTCCATTTCAGTTATACAGATATTTGAGTGGTTGATGAGATTTTGGATGGTCTCTTTTTCCCAGTGGCCTTCATTCAAATATAATTCCTCTATTTACAGAATTTTCCTATGTTTGATCTGTCATATCTCTTCCATTCTTCTCTATTTTGGCCATGTCTACTGGACACGTTTTCAGGTGAAAGCTAGTCTGATGCTTACTCTTTTGTAGAGAGATTATTCTTTTATTTCAGATATATTACTAGAATAATTGTCCATCAGTGTTTCAATGTCCTGGGGGGGGGGGGGGGGGTGAATTACAGAAATTATTTTACCTTTTGTCTGTTTGTGTGATGTCCGTCTGAATTTTTATGGTATAATCAAGTCCTACAGATTTTATTCTAGAGGATTGAAACTTTGGGGAATTGTTTTGGACAAGTTGGTTATTCACAACATGTAAATATAGATAGTTAATTTTATTTTGTAATACGATCTTGCCTAAAACTGTTTGTAATGCTCATCCTGATTGGGCTTCACATGGCTTTTACCAGAGTATAAAAATTATAATTGTTTACCAGGGTTTTACCAGAGTATAATCTGTTACACCATGACTCCATCGATAATTTACTACAGAACATTCTGATTTACATGGGGTTTACAAGGAATTTACAAGGGTATGTCCTTTTTGCATGGGCTTTACCTGGTAGTATATAATTCTTTACCAGGGTATTACCAAAGTATAATCTCTTACACCATGACTCCATTAATAATTTATTGGACTATGTTCTGATTTAGATGGGTTTTACACTTGTATGTCCTGTTTCACCAGCATTTTACGAGAGTGCATTATGGTACATCTTGCCTTAATACTTGGAATTTATAAGGATATTTCCTTTTACATTGACTTTTCATGGTTCTTACCAGAGTATATTATTGTTTACACGATATTACAATATATTATAGAGCCATGGTTTACCTGGCTTTTACCAGAGTGTTTTTAGCTCAACTTTATTTTGTAAAGTTTGAGCTATTACCATGGGTTGGTATCCATCCTCTCCCAGTGGCCATCTTGGATCTCAAAATTCAATCCATTAGGTAACACTCCACAGTTTCAACAGGCAGGGGCCCAGCAATTGGGGGGGGGGGGACATAGATTCATTGAAATTTATCTAGATTATGATCCCAAACCATATAGACAATATATATATGCCTGAAATTAGTACAGAATAGGCATTCAGAATGTGATACACAATGCCCATAATATATGGGCTATCAAGAGTTATGGCCTTGATCTTTTGATAGAAAACGTGATTTTTATTTTAAAAATCACCAAAATATTCGCCGTTTACAATTTCAGAAAATCAAAATTTAAAGCAGATCCGTGCAGATGACAAATTTTGGGGTGCTAAAAAATTGACACAGTATCTAGAGCCACTGTTTCGCAGAAAACGCTACTGCTGTCTATGGGTGGGGTCAAGGTCACTTGCACTTAATTTTTTCATTAGTCTAGAACACCTTCTAAAATTACACAAATTCATATCCCACCTTGTCTCAATATACATAACCACATGAATGGTGCCAGAAACCACTAGCACTTTATATCTATCAAATCATCCCTACTGATCATTCGAAACTGTGGAGTGTTACCTTTAAGCTAATAGCACAGGTTACAGGCCAGACTGTTCATTTAATCATCATGAAATTTGTAATGGATGTTAACATTGACATGGGAACGAATCATTTTGGGGTCATTCGGCCATATAACACCGCTGCCGGCAGCCATTTTGGATTTTACTCTTTGCATGACTAAATCATTGGGCACAACCTACAGGCAACATCCCTCATCTGATCACCAAACTTAGTAGGGATCATCGGGGCGACTTCTAGATGGGAACCATCAAAGTTTTCCGAATTTGAATTTTATCGGCACACCCTGCAGCCTGCAATTACTGGAGAATTATTTTTGAATTGTATGACTAAATCCTTTGGTGCACCCAAAAGATGACATCCCTTGTCCGATTATCACTAAACTTCACATGGATCTTCGGGATGACCACAGGATGGGAGTAATCTAATTTTTCTGAATTTAGGTAAAAAACATAGAAATACATTAACTACAGTTAAATATAGAAGCATTATGTTTAAAGAGCAGATACATCAAAAGCCAATAGATATTGTATACCAGTCAATGATTTTAAGCTCAACATTGTAAAGTTTGAGCTATTGCCATGGGTTGGCATCCATCGTCCATCCTTGCCTCTGTCCATTAGTCCATCAACAAATTCCTTTGGCTCACCCTACTGGCCGCTTCCCTCATCCTATCATCACCAAACTTCATATGGATCTTCATTAAAAAAACATGGCCACCAGCAGCCATTTTGGATTTCAAATTTGAATCCATTGGCACACCCTGCAGCCCGCATTTATTGGAGAATTTTTTTTTAAATTTACAGGCATGTTTATGATCACTTCTGGATGGGAGCTTTCAAATTAGCAATTTTCAATGAAAATGGCCACCAAAACCTTCTTGAATTTTACTCTTTGCATGACTAAATCCTTTGGCACACCCTTCAGACCACATTCCTCTTCTAATCGCCACCAAACTTCATGTGGATCCTCAGGGTGACCTCCAGATGGGAGCCATCGATTATTTCTGAAATACGTTATAAAACATGGCCACAAGCAGACATCTTTGATTTTAGTCTTTGCATGACTAAATCGTTTGGCACAGTCTACAGGCCACAACCATCATCCGAAAGTTATCAAACTTCATACGGATCTTCGGGGTGACTTCTAGATGGTTTACATCAATTTTGCATGAAATTTGTTTAAAAAACATGGCCGCAAGCAGCCATCTTTGATTTCAAATTTGAATCCATCGGCACACCCTGCAGCCCGCATATATCTAAGAAATGTTTTGGAGATTTACAGGCATGATTAGGATCACCTGTACATGAGAGCTATCAACTTGGAACAATTTTTTATTGAAAACATGGCTGCAGCAGCCATCTTGGATTTCACTCTTTGCATGACTAAATCCTTCAGTAAACCTACAGGCCACATCCCTGATCCGATCATCACCAAACTTCATAATGATCTTCAGGGTGACCTCTTGATGGGAGCCAACGATATTTTCCGAATTTCGTTAAAAAACATGGTCGCCAGCAGCCATCCTGGATTTTACTCTTTAAATCCTTTGGCAAACCCTATGTGCCTCATCCCTCATCCCCAACTTCATATGTTTCTTTGGTGTTCCATCTAGATGGAAGCTGTCCAATTCTTCCAAAATATTTTTAAAAACATGGGCGTCTGGAGCCATCTTGGTTTTCACATTTGAATCCATCGGCACACCCACCTTTAGTGGAGAAATGTTTGAAATGCATGTACAATCCATTTACTGAAACTTTTTGACTTTCCTTCTTTTTCATTCTATTGACTGCTCAGCATAAAATTATTAACGCCTCCTCAAGTTGAGCTATATTTAATACTTAGTCATTTAACTTTCCGAGTTGCAAATCGCTCCATTGACTCTTACACATGAAATTATTCCCTCTCCAGTTGAGCTACAGTGTCATTGACACTCATTTCACTTTTATCTATCACAGTTTAAAACCAGACTTACATATTTATTATAATATGACAAAAGAACAATCCAGGCATGGATATGTAGTATTCTTAGGCCCCTGAGACGACCCGCCCCGTTTCACTCCGAGACAACCCGCCCCGGGACAACCCGCCCGCCTATAATTAATTAGGGGTAATTAGGGGCTAATTAGGAGTAGTCCAGGAGATATTGGTCGACCTCTGCACCCCCCCCCCCCCCAGGACTCAATTTCACCCCACTAATTTTCTTCATTAAGGTCTCCTCTAATTTTGTTCACTTGTTAACAAGAAAAAAAAGTGGCCGCAGAGACTCCAGACAAGATGGCGTCCATCATGGCGGCCATTTTTTTTTAAATGCACCAGGTCTCTTTGATCGCCGTTATAGTAAAGATGATATCACATACGGTCTTGTTTTCCGCTCGATTCGTTATGCTAATATACAACCCTTACAAATTAGCCAAAAATCCGACACCAGAATCCAATATGGCGGCCATGATGGCCACCGAAATGTGAAAATATGCTATTTTTCTTACATGTTACCACCTTTCGTTTGTCTCTGTGGGAAAATGTTGGCATCTTTGCGTCATGTTATACATTTATCATATAGAGGAGTCATTGGCGATCACATGGGAACCATAATATACATTCATTGCGGGATATTTTTGTCCGATATCACGTTTTCCCAAATGCCGGTATAATTGGTCAAAGCCGAATATACGTTAATAACGCGATGTAATGTTTCGAATCAATGAATGTTATTGCTATTATAACAACACCCATGCATATATATGTGCAGGAGATACTCGAGCTAGGATTCCTCTTATACCTGAGTTGAGGAATATTTACCCAAATCCAAGATGGCGGCCTATTTTGGCCACCAGAAATAAAAAAATCGCCAAAAATCGTTTATTTTAACATCAGTGAGCATTATTGTCATGAAAACTCCACACCTGCTTACTATTGTGAGTTGGGAACACTTAGGCGAAGAACTTTCCTTGTACCATATCCAAATAAAAGTCCCCCAAATCCAAAATGGCGCCCACAATGGCGGACAGAATTTGAAAAATTACCGAAATTCCCTCATATTCACATCATTGGGCATTATTGTCGAGAGAACTCCACCATGCTTACATTTGAGTTGGAAATACTGAGGTGAGGTAATTGCATTACATCTCATGCAAGAAATTGTTTTCCAAATCGAAGATGGCGGCCAAAATGGCAACCGAAATTTGAAAACAAGTCTACATTCCTTTACTTTCTTAGGATGGGCGTTATTTTTTCGCGATTTCTATCAACCATTACATGTTGATATGGAATAGTGACATGAAGTATTCATTAGGGTTTGGCAATTGATACTCACAGCCAAGATTGCTGCTAAATTGGCGGCTAGAAATTGAAAAGATATCGATATTTTCACATATTAATTTCAACTGTTTGTCATAATATCGGTATGTATGGACGAAACTGTACATGAATCATCTACTAGTTCAATTTAAGGTATAAAAACGCATAACATAGCTCGTATCCTTCTGGAAAGATGAAAAACCACAATTAATATCGCGATGTGGTATTTCGATATCCATTCTCCACTTAGCGTCGATAATGGCCGTAAGCGTAGGTGTGCCGAATAGTTATATCAGAACAATTACCTGATAACATATTCTGATTTGCCACGTCACGTCCATAATTATCTGGACCAGCTTCCATTGCTTTGTCTGATAAATCTAGGTCGCTCACACCGACAAAGTATTCACCACTTCCTGGGAGTAGGTTCCCTCTAATCATAAGTTCATAACGTTTCAAACAATTCATTTTCCGGTGTCTAGCTTACGATTTTAAATATTTGCTAAATATGATATTTGTGCGTCATCTTGAACTAGGAAGGCATATGACCGATGAGTATACAAGCTTACAGAAGGTCATCTCTATGTATGTGTCTCATACCCCATTGGGATAACGGCATGTACACCTGGCGAACCAGTTAGCTAGTCACTTCTCAATAGATGGTTCGTCAACTCACAAACTCAGCGAACGCATTGGCATATGTGGACAACTTCGACAGTGTTTCGAAAGTTGCTAGCTGTCTCATTCCCTTGGACAGATGTCTATCTGCTAAGGAGAAGACCATAGTGTACAGACTACCCACACTTCTTGACCATGATCCGAAGCAAACTGTGTGACGCCCCGCAGTTGTCTCGTCGATATCTCCCAGCAGAGAAGAACAATGCTCGCGGTGCTAGTTTGTGGACATGCGCCATGATAGTGGGAATGAAATGGCCACGGTAACACCACCCCTACACCTGGTGCATGTCATGCGTGTCGGTTTTTTTTTGGTGTGGTAAGATTGTATTTCCACATCCGTTTCGAAGTCTTTCTGATTCAACTACGTACATTTTGGCTGGATTATACTATGCTAGCCTCCCTCAAAACAGTCGGATGGACTAAAGGATAATGTCTTTATAGCATTAATGTATGCGTTTTTTGTTATCCTCTCTCAGTATGTGGGCGGTATTATTCAAGAAAATGTCAGGAACTGTGGTGCATTTATTTCACTATGTATTTAAAGAACAATTTACAGTCTTGATGGCAATGGCTGTCACGGTGGACGTTGGGGAACGCGACCTTTATGATCATATAACTTTATATATATATATAACTTTAGAATATAGTAGTTAATGTCTCATGCAGGAAAATGGTCGCAATGGTGATGTTACCAACAAATCACTTGGTGTACCAACGTTTGTTGAACTGAATGCAAGAGCTCATCAACGTAACAGTCCTCTGGATGTTCTTCGCGTTGAATATTTCACCCTTTTGTTGATGGCATTTGTACTTTCTTGAACCATACCACCCAGCGTGAGTATGACATATCAACCAACTATCAAAGGTATCGCCTTTAAGACTACACCCCAGTCTTGGTGGGGCTTATACAGCAGTAGCCAATGGCACACGCCTGATCCAGTTGTTTAAGAACGGCTTGCAAACGGATCGGAACATACAATCTTAGCATACAAGGAAAGCAAAGCCACACATGAGATCCTGTCTGAATCGAAAACATAACAAAATAAGGGGCGGTGCAGTCATGGTCCAATTTCATTTCCACTATCATGACACATACCCACAAACTAGCACCGTGTGTATTGTTATCATCTGCTTGGAGCTGTTCGGTGAGACGATTGCTGGACGCCAACAAGCTTGTTCTTATGATCATGTTCAAGGAGTTTGGGTATATTATGCATTATGGTCTTCATGCCTTAGCAGAAATGCATCCGTCAAATGTCGGGCTTTCAACATTAGAAGCCATATACAGAAGTTGTCCGGGTACGTCAGTCCATTAGATGAGTATGTGAATTGATGAACCATATATTGAGAAGTGGCTATTTGGGAAGATCACCAGGTGTACACGTTGTTATCCCCATTAGGTCACCAAAGCTGACAATACGCAGATAGATAGGTCCTCCTCAAAGCTAGCTAGCTAGTATACGCATCGACCAAATACCTTTCTAGTGGATCGCACAATATTACGCCTATACCCCATATGTATCATCTGAATTATACCATAAGATACACCACGAATGAAGCTCGCTAAGAATTCCAAGCTCTCGAAACAAACACGTGAGCTGGACACCGGCATATGTATTCTTTGAAACATTCCGATTAGTGGGACCCTTCTACAAAGAAGTGTAGTAAACTGTTGTTGTGAGCGAGATAGATTAATCTGACGAAGAGATTGAAACGGGTCTAGATAATGCTGAATGTGGCAATTCAGAATAAGCTCAGGTACTGTTGTTTTGATTTTTGGAAGTCATAATATGACTATTCGGCGCACCTATATACGGTTACGGCCAGTATGAGCTTTTAGTGGAGACTGGATTTCGAAAGCCACATCGCGATTGTGGGTTTTAATCCTTCCAAAAGGCTACGACTTACGTTGGAATTAGTAGATAACTTATATTATGTACCGTTTCGTCTATACAAATCGATATTATGACAAAAAGTTGAAATTAGTATGTGATAATATCGGCTTCTTTTCAATTTCTGGCCGCCAGTTTGGCCGCCATATTGACTGAGTATTTCTTGCCAAACCCTAATAAACAATTCATACATATCAACATGTAATGGTGGGTAGAAATCGCGAAAGAATAATGCCCATCCTAAGAAAGTAAAGGAATGTAGGCTTGTTTTCAAATTTCGGTCGCCATTTTGGCCGCCATCTTCGATTTGGAAAACCATTTCTTGCATGAGATGTAAGGTAATTACTTCACCTTAGTATTTCCAACTCAACTGTGAGCATGGATGGAGTTGTCTCGACAATAATGCCCAATGATGTAAATATGAGGAAATTTCGGTGATTTTTCAAATTCTGTCCGCCATTGTGGGCGCCATTTTGGATTTGAGGGACTTTTATTTGAATATGGTACAAGGAAAGTTCTTCGTCTAAGTGTTCCCAACTCACAATAGTAAGCAGGTGTGGAGTTTTCATGACAATAACGCTCACTGATGTTAAAATAAGCGATTTTCGGCAATTTTTTATTTCTGGTAGCCATTTTGGCCGCCATCTTGGATTTGGGTAAATATTCCTCAACTCAGGTATAAGAGGAATCCTAGCTCGAGTATCTCCTGCACATATATATGCATGGGTGTTGTTATAATAGCAATAACATTCATTGATTCGAAACATTACATCGCGTTATTGACGTCGATTCGGCTTTGACCTATTATACCGTATTTGGGAAAACGTGATATCGGACACAAATATCCCGCAATGAATGTATATTATGATCCCCATGTGGTCGCCAATGACTCCTCTATATGATAGATGTATAACATGAAGCAAAGATGCCAACATTTGCCCACAGAGACAAACGAAAGGTGGTAACATGTAAGAAAAATAGCATATTGTCACATTTCGGCGGCCATCTTGGCCGCCATATTGGATTATGGTGTCAGATTTTTGGCTAATTTGTAAGGGTTGTATATTAGAATAACGAATCGAGCGGAAAACAAGACCGTATGTGATATCATCTTTACTATAACGGCGATCAAAGAGACCTGGTGCATTTAAAATAAATGGCCGCCATGATGGACTAGTCCAGGAGATATTGGTAGACCTCTGCACCCCCCCCCCCCCCCCAGGACTCAACTTCACCCCACTAATTTTCTTCTTTAAGGTCTCTTCTAATTTTATTCACTTGTTAACAAGAAAAAAAAGTGGCCGCAGAGACTCCAGACAAGATGGCGTCCATCATGGCGGCCATTTTTTGTATATGCACCAGGTCTCTTTGATCGCCGTTATAGTAAAGATAATGTCACATGTGGTCTTGTTTTCCGTTCAATTCGTTATTGTAATATACAACCCTTACAAATTAGCCAAAAATCCGATACAAAAATCCAAAATTGCTATTTTTCGGACATTTCACCACCTTTCGTTTGTCTCTGTGGGAAAATATTGGCACCTTGACGCGATTTTATACATTTATCGTCTAGAAGAGTCATTGGTGAACACACGGGGACCATAATATACATTCCTTGACGGATATTTTTGTCCGATATCACGTTTTCCCAAATGCCGGTATAATCCGGTCAAAGCCAAAACGACGCTAATAACGCAATGTCTGTTTCGAATCAATGAGTGTTATTGCTATTATTACTCCAGCCATGATTATATATGTGCAGGAGATACTCGGGCTATGATTCCTCTTATACCTGAGTTGAGGAATATTCACCCAAATCCAAGATGGCAGCCAAAATGGCCACCAGAAATTGAAAAATCGTCGAAAATCGCTGATTTTAACATCAGTGAGAGTTATTATCATGACAACTCCACACCTGCTTACTATTGTGAGTTGGGAACACTTAGTCGAATAACTGTCCTTATGTTGCATCCAAATAAAGTCCCCCAAATCCAAAATGGCCCCACAATGGCGGACAAATTTTGAAAAATCACCGAAATTCCCTCATGTTCACATTATTGGGCATTACTGTCGAGAAAACTCCACACATGCTGACAATTGAGTTGTAAATACTGAGGTGAAGTAATTACCTTTCATCCCATGCAAGAAATGGTTTTCAAATATAAGATGGCGGCCAAAATGGCGACCGATATTTGAAAACACGCCTACATTCCTTTACTTTCTTACGATGGGCGTTATTGTTTCGCGAATTCTACCCACCATCACATCTTGATATTGAATATTGGTATGAAGTATTCATTTGAGTTTGGCAATTGATACTCAAGGTCAAGATGGCAGCTAAACTGGAGGCCAGAAATTGAAAAGAAATCGATATATTCACATACAATTTTCAACTTTTTGTCATAGTATCGATATGTATAGACGAAACTATACACAAACCATATATTAGTTCAACTTAAAACGTATCAAAACGCATAACATTGATCGTGTCCATTGAAGTACGAAAACCCACACTTAATATAGCGATGTGTCATTTCGAAATCCATTTTATACTTCGCGCCGATAATGGCCGTAACCGTAGGTGCGCCGAATAGCCATATTAGAACAATTACCTGGTAAAAGATTCTGATTTGCCACGTCCTTAATGATCTGGACCAGTTTCCATTTCTTTGCCTGATAAATCTAGGTCGTTCACACCGACAAAGTATTCAACACTTCCTGTGAGAAGGGTCCCTTGGCATACGTGGACAACTTCGGCAGTGTTTCGGAGGTAGCTAGCTGTCTCATTCCCTTGGACAGATGCCTATATGCTAAGGAGAAGACCATAATGTACCGTCTACCCACACTTCTTGACCATGATCCTAAGCAAACTCTGACGTCCCGCAATCGTCTCGTCGAATAGCTCCCAGCAGAGAAGAACAATACTCGCGGTGCTAGTTTGTGGACATGCGCCATGACAGTGGGAATGAAATGGGCCATGGTATACAACCCTACACCAGGTGCATGTTTCAATATAGAATGTCATGCGTTTTGGTCTTTTTGGTGTGGTAAGATTGTATTTCCACATCCGTTTCAAGGCCGTTCTGAATCAACATGACCAGACGTATAATTTTGTCTGGATAATACTATCCTAGCCAGTCGGATGGGTTAAAGGATAATGTCTTTATGGAATGAAGGTATGCATTGTTGTTATGATCTCTCAGGGTTAGTGTCAGTATGTGGGCGGTATTATTCAAGAAAATGTCAGGAACTGTGGTGCATTTATTTCACTGTGTTTAAAAAACAATTTATAGTCTCGATGGCAATGGATGTGTACGTTGGTGAACGTTACCTTTATGATCATATAGCTTTATATTATATAACTTTAGAATATAGTAGTTAAGATGTCTCATGCAGGACAATGGTTTTGAATGGTGATGTTACCAATAAATCACTTGGTGTACCCAACGTAGGTTAAACTGAATGCAAGATCTCATCAAAGTAACATTCCTCTAGATGTTCTTCGCGTTGAACATTTCACCCTTGTGTTGATGGCATTGTACTTTCTTGAACCATACCGACCACCACCCAGCGTGAGTACGACATATTATCGGTAACTATCAAATGCATCGTCCTGAAGACTACATCCCAGTCTGGTGGGGCTTATATAGTAGTAGCCAATGGTACACGTCTGGTTCGTTGATTAAGAACGGCTTCCAAGTGGATTGAAAGATACAATCTTTCATACAAGGAAAGCAAAGCCACATGAGATCATGTCTGAATCTAAAACATACCCAAAGAAGGGGTGGTGCAGCCATGGTCCAATTTCATTTCCACTATCATGACACATGTCCACAAACTAGCACCGCATGTATTGTTATTATCTGCTTGGATCTGTACGGTGAGACGATTGATGGACGCCACCAGGACTGTTCTTATGATCATGGTCAAGACGTGTGGGTATATTATGCATTATGGTCTTCTACGCCTTGGCAGAAAGGCATCCGTCAAATGTTAGGCTTTCAACATTCGAAGCCATATACAGAAGTTGTCCGGCTACGTCAGTACGTGAATATGTGAATTGATGAACCATATATTGAGAAGTGGCTGGATGGGAAGATCACCAGATGTACAGTTTGTTATCCACATTAGATAACCAAATCTGAAAAATACGCAGATAGAGAGGTCCTTCTGAAAGCTAGTATACGTATCGACCGCATACCTTTGTAGTTTATCACGCAATATGACGCTCAGATTCCATATGCAGCATCTGAATTATACCATAAGCTACCACGAATGAAGCTCGCCAAGAATAAGGATAAGAATTCCCAACTTTCGAGACAAACACGTGAGCTTGACACCGGCATATGTGTTGTTTGAAACATTCCGATTAGTAGGACCCTTCTACCAAGAAGTGTAGAAAACTGTGCATTATGGGCGCTTAGTGGAGAATGGATTTCGAAATGCCACATCGCGATTATTGTGGGTTTTAATCCTTCCAGAAGGCGACGACCTATGCTGGAACTAATAGATGGCTTATGTATCGTTTCGACCAATCCATACAAATTGATATTATGACAAAAAGTTGAAATTAGTATGTGACAATTTCGACTTCTTTTCAATTTCTGGCCGCCAGCTTGGCAGTCATCTTGACTGTGAGAGTTGGCCAAACTCAAATGAATACTTCATATCAATGTTCCATATGAATACTTCATATCAATGTTCCATATGGGTAGAATTCGCGTAACAATAACGCCCATAGTAAGAAAGTAAAGGAATGTAAGCTTGTTTTCAAAGTTCGGACGCCATTTTGGCCGCCATCTTCGATTTGGAAAACAATTTCCTTCATCAGATGCAAGGTAATTACTTCACCTCAGTATTTACAACTTAACTGTCAGCATGTGTGGAGTTTTCTCGGCAATAATGCCCAATGATGTGAACATGAGGGAATTTCGGTGATTTTTCAAAATTAGTCCGCCATTGTGGGCGCCATTTTGGATTTGGGGGACTTTTATTTGGATGCAATATAAGTACAGTTATTCGACTAAGTGTTCCCAACTCACAATAGTAAGCAGGTGTGGAGTTGACGTGACAATAACGTTCACTGATGTTAAAATCAGCGATTTTCGTCGATTTTTCTATTTCTGGTGGCCATTTTGGCCGCCATCTTGGATTTGGGTGAATATTCCTCAACTCAGGTATAAGAGGAATCCTAGCCCGAGTATCTCCTGCACATATATAATCATGGCTGGAGTAATAATAGCAATAACACTCGTTGATTCGAAACAGACATTGCGTTATTAGCGTCGTTTTGGCTTTGACCGGATTATACCGGCATTTGGGGAAAACGTGATATCGGACAGAAATATCCGTCAAGGAATGTATATTATGGACCCCTTGTGTTCACCAATGACTCTTCTAGACGATAAATGTATAAAATCGCGTCAAGGTGCCAATATTTTCCCACAGAGACAAACGAAAGGTGGTGAAATGTCCGAAAAATAGCAAATTTTCACATTTCGGCGGCCATCTTGGCCGCCATATTGGATTTTTGTGTCGGATTTTTGGCTAGTTTGCGAGGGTTGTATATTACCATAACGAAGTCGAATGGAAAACAAGACCGCATGTGACATCATCTTTACTATAACGGCGATCAAAGAGACCTGGTGCATATAAAAAAAATGGCCGCCATGATGGACGCCTTCTTGTCTGGAGTCTTTGCGGCCACTTTTTTTTCTTGTTAACAAGTGAAAAAAATTAGAGGAGACCTTAAGGAAGAAAATTAGTGGGGTGAAGTTGAGTCCTGGGGGGGGGGGGGTGCAGAGGTTTCATAACCAATATCTCCTGGACTATATGTCTTGATCTGGATTCGGATCACCATCTGTGCCTCTTTCTGTAGAAGGGGGACCATTGTGTAGAAGTCTAAACCGGTCCCCATTGTGTTCATCCGTCGCTGCTACATCCCTTATCTTGGACGTGGGTCGATTCCAGTGTCACATAGTCGGTGTTGCCAGCGGCCACACACATCACAATCAACGGCATGTTGCTTTGGTCGCACCTCCATTTCGCAGTGAATGAAAGGAAACATGCTTGCAGAATGAAGATATTAACCCACACTCAAGAGTTAATATACATGTACCCAGTTCCGTCGGCATCGTTCAAAAGGCTGTATAATCACCTCCAGTTAACATCAGTGAGATGAATCCCGATCACTAATAGTCTGGTCGTCGAGACTTGATTTTGAGGTGAACCTAGAACAAATTGTTTACAAGCTGTTTTCGGTGTCATTCGATGCGGAAAAGCATTAGGAACAACATAATCCAAAATCCGCGTTGGGGAAACTTTGTTATCCACGATGGCGTCCAACATGGTTGTCTATACTACATCAGTTCTCGATATAAGTCATTATATGATATATAGTGGCATCAGAATTATGCCGTTATATCAGTTTGTGTTAAATTAGAATGCGGGAGTGAGTAGAGTCAGAGGCGGACTGGCCTATTGGGAGACCGGGAAATATCATGTTGGGCCGCCCAACCACAACTTGGGCCGCAAATGAAACCAACGTGGGCCGCCACATGGGTTGTTTAACCAGCCGTGTATCCAATAAGATGGTACTCTTCTCACATAAATTCATGAGGGCAGAGGCGGACTGCATGGCCGATCGGGAGGAGACCGGGAAAATTCCGGACGTGGGCCGCCACATGTGTTGTTTAACCAGCCGAATTGGCTAATCGTAATTTTGACATTAAATGAACTTGTCGGCATCATATAACACCACGTAAAGACCCCATTAATCTCGAGATTTTAACGGTAACTCCCAGCTGTAAATCCCAAAAAAAAATCTTACGCACCCCTCCCCCAATTGAAATTTACAAGAAAATAGGAACGCTTCAGTTGATGCCAGTCTAGTTTATCGGATTCGAGATTTTCTTGTATAGTTTTCAAAATGTTCTCACCCCGGGCCCGAACAACCATGAACAGCCCGGTGTGTCCTGGTCTCTTGTCCGTAGCCGTGTGCATTTGTCTGAAGTTAGACCGCTAGTTGTTAGATTTTATGCAATTTTTCAGGTAAAAATATCTGAATGGTCTCATACCGGGAATATATAGAAACCATCAGTGGGGGGGGGGGGGGGGGGGGGGGTGCAGAGGTCTAGAAGCAGAAATATACTAATCTTATGGAAAATGGGTAAAGCGCGGGTGATGCGGTTGAAGACAACATAGTAAGTTTCGCGTAGATGTGGCCTTGGTGACCATGGTTTATGTGGCCTTGGTAGACCATGGTTTATGAATATATATGATATTAGACCAGAGGTGCAAATGGAATTATGCAATAACATGTATTTGGTCTGCATCTGATTCAAGGGGGGGGGGGGGTGCAAATGGAATTATGCAAAAATACATATTTGGTCTGATTCTGATTCAAGGGGGGGGGGGGGTGCAGTTGGAATTTTCCAAGGGTGGACTGTGGACCCCCCCCCCCCCCCCCCCCTCCAAACAGATGGGCCGGTATTATATTAATTTCCCGGGCCGGTTTCTTGGCCCAGTCCGCCTCTGAGTAGAGTGACACGGACAGAAAATTATACAATCGTGGCCATGAAATGGCTGTCAAAATGGCCGCAACTCCAAACCATACCACATAGAAGGCAACATATTGGGTAACTACATAAGAGTGAAATACGTATTGGCAATATACAAGTCGGTTGTTAAATATCTTTAAAGGTACACACATCATTAAAACAGATCAATCTGAAGGATCATCGGTGACTGCACAGCAAGTCAACCCCCCAATGATTTACGTCTTTAATGTTTGGCTGTTCTGCTTATCCAACATCCAACTGTTGGGCAAAACAAAAATAGCTCGTGCATGCAACACACGAACTAATGTTTCGCCTCACAGTGCATGGTAGTTTCATTCGGCATGGTGATTAAATATTGAATGCAACGCAGAAATTTAAGTGCATACTCTAGAGGTATAAATACTAGTTATATTTCCGGAATTGTCAACACTCCCGGTGATAATAAACGATACACGTATGTCGCAATGGTTATTATACTGCAAAGAAACACTCATATATTCAATGGATTAGCACAGAATCTCACCAGGTCAAAGAGACTGTACATAGTACATTGTATGTAAGACTAATTTTCATTCTGGTACCAACCCCGGTTTCTTAGTAGACAATTTTGTTAAAATTACTTCAGTGGCCACTTTACAACTAGAATAAGCTACAGCGCAATGCACACTATTAGTTTTCAGTATATTTTTGTTTGAAAATATATTACCATTACCACCCACGTAATCATGCTAAATATCAGGTGATCATCGTTTAAGATGTTATTCCAATGTTGAACATTCACCCAATATTGTTAGTTGTGGTTCTGTGTGCAACAGACATGTGTAACATTATGGAAAATGGGTAAACGCGGTGATGCGGTTGAAGACAACATAGTAAGTTTCGCGTAGATGTGGCCTTGGTGAATTCAACCAGATATAATTTCCAGGTATAAACACAGTCTCTGTCACAGATTATGTAGGCAATTTTGGTCTCAAGTTTTGAATTTATTGAAGACAGTCTATGGTACTCATTTGTGATTTAATAAATTTAGTTCAAGGTACACCATCACGCATTCTTGTGATAAAAGCGAAATATTCGTGTTTTATCACTTGATCTGAGGCAACTATAACTACTATTTTTGAGAAACGTACAATAGGATCTACGCATTCTCCCCAGTACAATATCAACATAATTCATACCGTTTTATACCGTAGATATCAAAATAAATGGTGATCGGTCTCATTCGTGAGACTGCTCTGAATACATACTAGTATATTTCTGCTTCTAGAGAAAGGCTGCATAGTCAATACATCCCTACTAAATCCTGTTTAGCTGTTTAATTACACATATATCACACGATTCAAGATTAGCGGTACAGATAAAACTGCGTCATTTTTCCGTTTCTGGACACCAAAAAGTCCAGATTTAACTGTTCCACAAGACCCTGATTTCGCTTGCTCTCTCGTGAGATACATCAGAGAGAATTCGTACATCTCTAATCAAAAGTTTCTCTTATACTTGTAGTCATTCTTCCTCGCAATATTCGAGCATTTGTTCACTCGTATAGGACTAGCTATTCAATTTTCCACTAAATGTAAATTTCATTCGATTTTGTCCATTTTGGTGGCCATTTTGGAAAAAATATTCTACATATATGGTTTACGACTAAGCAATGTTTGTGTATATTTCAATTTATCTTACAATATAGCTATATTTCATCAAATACACGTGAAAACGCCTAGGCGGTTTCCGATCTTGTATCCTGGATGGCAACAAGGATATCTTCGATGGCAACAGCTGGTGCACGTGCGTTTCGACAACTGGCTTGTTTTCAAAACAAAACGTCTAAATAACCAACTAAAAGTCGTAAAATAATATACTCGTGTGCTACGAATGTAAAATAATCAATAATTAGTTCAATAAAGTTGACAAAATGTGGAGACAGGGCCCAAAAACCTCAAAAATAACCACCCAAAAATGTTTGGAAATCGAAAAAGTAACGAAGTTTACACATTGTTTACAGCGCGCACGAATACGGACTATTTTGACAATTTCTATTTTAGCGAAGTAGGGAATTCCCCGTAATTCAGTACGGTCTTGATCAAAAGCTACTGAACGCATTTTTTTTTTCGATAAAATACAGAAGGGAAAATCAAATTAATTTTATCTTATGTTAAGGATATAAAACAGAATACTTACGAAAAGTCCGTGATTTATTGCATTTCCTCTAAATGGGTTATTTTAGTGCGAGTCAGAACTTGATTGTCGAAGTGTCGGAAAGTTCAAAATTCACCAAAACTCTGAATGGACAGTCATCTCCGGCAATGCCTCTCGCCAACACTATCACTATCCAAGAAGATTGCACCATAAAATAATACAATTATCCTGTTAAAAGTGACAATTATGTCGAACATATGAAACGAAAATATCGTCGCCTCTTCATTGAATCGGATTCCAGCCAAAGTGAATTTGAATAGTGACGTGAATTTCTCAGAATTTGACGTCGCGTGCTGAGAATTGTGTACGTTGTGTGTTGCGCGTAATAAAATAGTTCCTGTTTTAAATTGAGTTTTATTGCATTTTTATGGGACGAATTGTAAGATAAATTGGTTATCATCACCCTGTGTGTTTCCGAGATCCGTATTCAAGTCTCGCTGCCTTCTCTGGGCTGTCTATCGACTCGTCCTACGGACTCGTCGATAGACTGCCCAGAGAAGGCAGCTCGACTTGAATACGGATCTCAGAAACACACATGGTGGTGATAACCTATATTTATTGTGAACTTGGCATTAATTGGAGCACCTGCCGCAGAATTCAGTATTTTCCGATAACAACAGACATTATGGACGCCATCTTCAATAGAGAATTTTCCCCGAAAGCGGATTTTAGCGGATTTTGGATATGTTGTTCCCTACATTCTGCCCGACAATATGACACCAAAAACAGCTTGTAAACAATTTGTTCTAGGTCCAATGCTTCAACGACCTGACTATAAGTGTTGTGATAACACACTGTGACAATGAACCATTTGCATCAAATGTTTGTTTTTAAAGCACCCCTTTTAATTAGTCTTCACTTACCTTAAGTGCCGTTAAGTTGTCAAAACATCGTGTCATTCTTTACTCTAGTCCACGCATTGACATAATTAATGAATAAACACACGTCTTGTTGGTCAAAATCTTTAATAATATATCATCAAAGAACATAATTACAATTAACAATTTCTGGACAACCCGCCCGTGTTTATCCGGACGACCTGCCCCGAAAACAGCAGAAGGGCGGGTTGTCTCAGGGGCGGGTAGTCCTGTTCCCGTATTCTTATTTTGACATAGTCAGTGACAAGACATGTATTGTGTATTTTATATATTATATTCAACAGTCAAGGCCTGCAAATTTAAAGCGATTGACTGTTAAGTTCGCCCAGAAGTTACCTTAAATTAATATGCTGTGAATGAAAAACAGGTTGTGCCAAAGTTGTCTGCACATATACATGTAGGTATTGCTATCACTGATTCTCACCAGCTATTATTGCTCAACCATGTCCCAAAATGACATTAAAAAGTTGCCCATTAGTAGTTAATAGTACTTTATAGTTGCAGTGATTATAACAGTTTGAGTAACTGTTCTGGTAACCTATGGAAACAAAAAAAGGCAATATTCTTACACAACTTCCCTGTCAAGTAAATTTTGGGCTGAAGTTTCTCAGAATTTTGACTAAATAACGGGCATAATAGAGTTATATTTCTTTGTGAAATTCAAAACTTTGGTCCACTTCAGGGAAGTTTTATGATATTGCCACGATAATTCGGTTAAATCTACAGGCCTGGAACAATGGTGTGCATTCTCGCAAAATGTCTGTTTATGATTTTGACACAATTTCTATTTGCCACAAATTTTGGAAATTGGTCTCAGATTTTCCAATTTACAACAATCTTGTGGGGACGACAGAGTATACATATATCTATGTTATTAGTAACAACAAACACCGTTTCTTCATGGTTCATGTATTTATATCATTAAATTCATAGTTAGCACAGATATTTCTATTTTGAATTTGAGAATTGTTTATCATCTATGAAAACGGAAATCATTCGGTTTGAACACTCAAACATTATTCTGTCCACTTGCCAACTAAATGGACAGAAAACTATTTTAATGCATTTAGTACAGCGGCCAAACGCCAAAAGTGGTCGGGTACCCCTACCCACGGTAGAACAAGTTAAATCTAACTTTTTTTTTAAGGAGAAATATATACTGTAGACGAAACTGATAGTGAAAAATAACGGAAATTGGTGGTGGCTATTCTCAAATCGACGATGAACGATACCCACCAGTGACTTTTCCCAGAAATTAACGATTTTGGTAAAGTGAGCCCTGCGGCTATGTCCTAAGTTATTAGCCCACATAGTAGGCGTCAAAATGACTACAGCATACCATATCTGCACCTGATATGCAAGAAGTGTTGGTTAATTTGGATTTTCGTCCCATTTGGAGCCGAAACATTTATTTTTTGTTGAAAAATCGCTTTTTCAAAAAAGTTATATTTTTCAAACATTATAATTCAAACGGATATTGCAATAATATTGAAATATTTAGCCCATATGGTGTAGTAGTTATCTGTCAAGCATATGAAGGAAGAAGTTAACAAAAAATTTGAACGGTTTGCGAGATATTGGATTTTAGCTACCCCTCCCTCAAACACGTTTTTGGTCGAAAAAAAATACAATATTCTTGATAATGGACATTACAAACATTTTCGAATTGATCTGAATGGGACCCAATATGAATCTTGTACTGAAAGTGTTGTCCAGAGATGCCGTTTAATCGATTACAGATGTGTTCAGGCTTTCAGACCCCCAGTTACAACAACAACAATTATTTTATTGATAACAGTTAATTTTGCATGCATTAACATCGATGTTAAGTACTAAAACCTTTGTTATAAACAATACGTGGCCAACTATATAATTCATATGGCTCAGTAGTTATCTGGACATCACAATTAGAAAGAATTTGACAGAAATTGTCAACGGTTTTCAAGATATTGGAATTAGGTACCGCTCCCCTGGACGCGATTTGGTAGAAAAAACTACATATTTATGATAACAAGACAGACCTTTCTAAATTATTCTAATGAGCATCTAATCATTATTCCTGTGATGAAAACCTGATCCGTAGGCACTGCGAGCCTGGTTTTAGATGACCTCAGGTTTCCAATTAAACCCCCTGTTACAACAACAACACAATATTTTATTTATGACATGTAATTTTATATTAACACATATCGACTTTGAGCAACTGAAGTATTTGTTCTAAACGACACATAATACAGACTAACATAATCATACAGAACAAAATCATTGTTGCTCCCCCTCCCTATTAGACGTCCTGAACACACCACGAACTGAACAAAATATGATCTCAGTATTAAGAATCATGTAATTATAAAGGACAATTACATAAGGAAATATACAATGTTTATGGATGGGTTTGTTCCCGAAACAGTGTGGCACTTTTGCTTGGCAAATATGAATGGCGAATTTGCTATATTTTTCAAGAACACTCTACCCAATTTAAAGACTTCAACGCAATACGAAATTAAGCTATGTGATCTCCAATTCTCTATATTAACCGAGAGTGTGACGGGAATGTAGTTCTATCAGAGATTACATAATTTGTATGGATGGGTTGTGCATGTGTCGCTTTACATAAAGTGGCTGATAAATAAGAAAGACGAATTTGCTGTTTTAGGCCCCCCCCCCCCCCCCTACACAATTGAAGTGTTAAAGTTGAACAACTCACGAACTGAAATGATTGCTGTAAATATTAACTGAGGATGTGGGCAAAAATAGTAATATCGGGGCACATACATGGTGTTGATGGATGGGTTGGTTGGATCCCGAAAGCCTTTAGCACTTTACGAAAATCGGATGGCAAACTCCAAAGGCGAATAATTTTCGTTTTGTGGGACCCCTTTATATGCCCATTTAAACACTTGAACACACCATGAGCCGAATATTCATGCTTTTATTATTAAATCACAGTGTGAACGAAAGGTAGTGCTATCAGGGAATATACATGTTATATGGGTAGTTTGGTTCCCAAAATCCTAGGGTACTTTACAAAAGGCGGCTGGCAAAAACCAAAGCTGAATATTTTCTTTGAGCATCCTACCCCATTTAAAGTCTTAAACACACTAATGGATGGACATGTTCTCAATATTAACTGGGGTGTGGATAAATGGTATGTAATTCAGGAAATATACCTCTTCATTGCACGATGGGTGGGTTGGCTGGCTTCCCAATGTCTGGGGCACTTTACAAAAAGTGGCTAGCAAAGAGAAGGCGATATCTCACTGTTTTGGGTACCCATAACCATTCTAAACTCTTTAGCACACACTGAACCGAATCTATATGCTCTCATGTATTATTTACAATTTGTATGGGTGGTTTTGTTCTCGAAATCCTGGAAGACTTTACAAAAGGCGGCTGACAAATACGAAATGTAATGTGTTAGGCCACACTACCCCATTTGGGACACACCATGAACCGAAAGGATGTGCTCCCATTATTAACTGCGTGTGTAGAGAAATGGACGCTATATAAAGAGTATAGTATACCAGGGTCTTGAATGTCTGGGTCACTTTACAAAAATTTGTTGATGAAAGAGAAAGGCGAATTTTCACTGTTTTGGGGGGACCCCATTAACCCATTTAATATCTTGATCAGAGCATGAACTGAAGTTATATTCTCTCATACTTAGCTGAGTGTGTGATCGAAAGGTATTGCTGTCATGGAATTATTAATTGATATATGGGTGATTTGGTTCCCTCGAAATCATGGAACACTTTATAAAAAGCGGCTGGCAAACAAGAAGGCGAATTTTCTATGTCTTGAGGACCCCACTATCCAACTTGAAGTCTTAACAAAATGATATGCTCTCAATGTTAACTGAAGTTGTGGACAAATGGGATTATTATCTGGCAATACGAATCTGTTATGGATGAGATGGTTCCCGATAGCCTATGGCACTTTACAACACATGGTCAGCAAATGAAAGGGCTAAATTTTACTCTCAGGGGACTCCATCCCTATCTGAAGTCTTGAACACAACACTAGCTCAAGGCATAAGCTATCCATATTACCCGAGATTGTGGCCGAATGGCAATGGTCTCGCGCGCCTGCCGTTCGCGAGAAGACCGTGGCACCTTACACAAAGCAGATGGCAAACGATGAATGCGAATTTTAAGGGACCCCTACCCCATGTAAACCATTGAACCTACCACGAACTGAATGGATGTGCCCTCGTGGTCAAACGACGATATGGACAAATGGTTATTATATAAAGAAATACACAATTGTTATAGATGGGTTCATACCCGACAGTCAGGGACACTTTACAAAAAGCGACTGAAAAATTAATAATGCGATTTTTCAATGTTTGTATTACCCCCTTCCCAATTTGAAGACTAGAAACACCACGGATTGGAACGATATCATCATTGACTGCGTGTATGGACAATGGCGAGTTAATTGTACAAGGACGTAAACAATGTAAATAGATGGATTTGGGTTCTGAAAGAATGAGCACTTAACGAAAAGTGACTGGAAAATAAGAAAGGCAAAAACCCCTACTTTATTTGAAGTCTTGGAAGACACCACATGGTGAAATGATATGACCCCAATATTATTTGAGGGCTTGACCAAAGGTTAGTTTTTATCAGAATATACATATGTGTTGGTTCCCGAAAGTATGCATCATGTGGCACTCCACAACAAGCGGCTGGCAAATGTTCACTGTTGTATGTACCCCTACCCTATTTGAGGTCTTGAACACATCATGTACTGAAGGGATTATGAATTCAATATCAACATATATTGTGGCCGAAACTATGCGATATATAAGTATGTGGTAGTTCTATCCAGAGGTAAACAATTTATCTGGGAGGGAGATTGTATGGGGGAAAATTAGGATGTAATCCAGTTGGAACTGATTGGATACCATGATATACACATAGTTTCGTTGGAGCTGATTGGACGCAATGCTACACAGATAATGTTGTTTTGCGTCATTGATACGCCCGTCGCTGTGAGATTGCAGACGATCTGGAGGTGGTAAATGTCGCACTCAGCAGGGTTTCAATGCTTTTCACGAAGTTTTAACAAATGGCAGCATTATGGAAATCGCTTTGTTTTCGAGATAAATGTCTGAACCCCGTCAACTATTTTAATATTTTCGCGCTCACTGAGTTGCTGTACATAAAAAGAGTATTTCTGATAAAATTACATTCAGTATGGCGCATAGAAGTTCAGTGTTAGGACCACTGTATTCCAAAAAGTAATGATATGCTTTTTCTATTTGCCACAATGACAGAGAGGGGACGTTTTAATGTGATTACTCAATTGGCCATAGTTCAAACTACTGCATTTCAATCTTAAACGCGAATGGAGTACTTGTGCATCTATACGTCGGACATGCTGGGTTATCCAGCTGTCCAATTATTGTAATCTCTGTATACCATTATTGGTTTTTTGAGAATAAACTATTGATTGGTTGATTGATATGCGACACTTATTGTATGTAATAGCAAATAAAATGCGTTGTTGTTGTAATTTGGGGTCTGGAAGCCTGAACACGTCTTTAATCACTTAAGCAATGTCCCCGGGCTCAATTTTCAACAAAAGAATTATGTTGGGTCCCAGTATGATCAATTGGGAAGTTTGGTAAAGTTCTGAACAAAAATATGTAATATTTCGACCAAAAACGTGTTTGGGGGAGGTGTAGCTAAAATCCATTATTTCGCAAATTGTTCTAAATTTCTGTTAACTTCTTTCTGCATATGCTTGGCAAATAACTGCATCACCATAAGAAGTAAATATTTTGGCATTATAACAATATCCATTTGAATGATAATGTTCGAAAAATATTATTTTTGTGAAAAAGTGTGATTTTTCAGCAAAAAATAAATATTTTGGCTCCAAATGGCAGGAAAATCTAAATTAACCAACACTTTTTTTCATATCAGGTAGAAGTATGGTATGATGTAGTAATTTTAACCCCAACAATATGGGCAAATAGGCTAGGACATAGCCACATGGCTCGCTTTACCAAAATCGTTAATTTCTGGAAAAAGTCACTGGAGGGTATCGCTCATCTTCGATTTGACAATAGCCACCTATTCCGTTATTTTTCAATTTCTGTCAAATTCTTTCTACTTGTGTTGTCCAGATAACTACTGAGCCATATGTTATATAGTTGGTCATGTTGTTTATAACAAAGGTTTTAGTACTTAACATCGATGTTAATGCATGCAAAATTAACTGTTATCAATAAAATAATTGTTGTTGTTGTAACTGGGGGTCTGAAAGCCTGAACACATCTGTAATCGATTAAACGGCATCTCTGGACAACACTTTCAGTACAAGATTCATATTGGGTCCCATTCAGATCAATTCAAAAATGTTTGTAATGACATTATCAAAAATATGTATTTTTTTCGACCAAAAACGTGTTTGGGGGAGGGGTAGCTAAAATCCAATATCTCGCAAACCGTTCAAAATTGTTGTTAACTTCTTTCTTCATATGCTTGTTAGATAACTACTACATCATATGACCTAAATATTTCAATATTATTGCAATATACGTTTGAATGATAATGTTCGAAAAATTAAAAAAAATTGAAAAAGAGCGATTTTTCAACAAAAAAACAATGTTTCGGCTCCAAATGGCACGAAAATCCAAATTAACCAACACTTCTGGCATATCAGGTACAAATATTGTATGCTGTAGTCATTTTAACACCAACAATGTGGGCAAATCACTTAGGCCATAGCCGCAGGGCTCACTTTACCAAAATCGTTAATTTCTGGGAAAAGTCACTGGTGGGTATCGTTCATCGTCAATTTGAGAATAGGCACCACCAATTCCGTTATTTTTCACTATCATTTTCGTAAAGAGTATATATTTCTCCTTTAAAAAAAGTAAGTTAAACCGTGGGTAGGGGTATCTCGAAAACTAGACCTCTTTTTCGATTTGGCCGCTGCACTAATTGGGTAGCAATGATTGGACACTTGTGAGTTCATTATCAGAAAATAGTAGAGCAGTTTACATTAAATTACGAGACCAAACTATAAAAAAAAATAATAATAATTTTGCGTAGTTTTAGATTGGGGCATGCGGTTCCTGTAAACACACATTCAACTTATTTTGGCCTAACCAATCATTTCTTTCATTGGATAGATGTACAATCAACTTCATATTTGATTTTATTGTAATTTTCAGTGTGTGTGGTTGGAAGGAAAGCGATTCACAAAGGGTGCATATAAATGTGAATGTCGGCAAGGATATGAATACACCTTCAATGACTTGGCCTGGTATTTTGATGGACAAACCATGGAGGATGAGTTCAAGAAATTCAGAGATAACAAACCAAACAGGTACCAACTGACATCCTTCACCTATGATATGATAATAAATATGAGTTTTTTTGCACAATTGCACAATGCATTGGTACATACAAATTTATCAAGCATGGCGTTTGGGGGTGTGAACCTGTGGACAGTTACCTATCTCAGAAAGTGTTTCACAAAACATGACAACCATCAAAGCAGAAGTTTTTGATATTTTGGTTGATCATGGAGATGCCCTTTTGTACATTGAAAAATAATGTATCTATGGTAGATATATGTTAGTCTTATAGTACTAGTAGTTATATTGTGACTGTCCACACTTCAACAATTTCAAATACTGTATATATAAACAATTTCATTATAGTCATTATCATGCCCTAAGAATTCTGCCTCTCAACATAAAATATATTCTTTATGTTTATTTCTTTTCAGATATGAAACTCTTCGGTGTAGAATAGCTGGATCAACGAGTGTTGCTGCAAGTGCCTTGCTAGTATTCCTTGTTGCTGCCATATCACTTGATTTTGTCCACTGAAGCATCATCATCTTTGCCCATCACCCTGTGATAATCACATTCCATTAACTTTTTCATTAACATTTCATCATTAGTCTCTATCATCATTACACATTCCATTAGGGACATGGCTAAAAGACCCTTAACCCCTTTGATGACTAAACTCGGTGATGTGTAGTTCACTTATGGAATATTCAGATGATAGCTGCAACATAGTTAATTAGGGCCTTAATGATGTTTGTTGAATATTGTCCCACAAAACATTCAGAGGACTATTGTAATCAGCCTCTTCGTCCATTACTGAGGTCAAGTTCTATTCTGGTCGCGATCCAATGAATTTTTACGGAATATGCCCATTTTTATGTGTACCCATACCATGTATGGTACACATAATGCTGACATCTGGATCAGCCCTCCGTCGTTTATCTGTCTTTCTGTCCATAGACACTTTCTATCCGACGTGATAACACAAGTATTTTTTCTCGATCATGATCATATTTTATGTGCATGTTTTTGATGAGACTCCCCTCACCTGTATAGTTTTTTCGTATTGATTGGTTGATTAGAAAAGAATTAACTCTTCACACGCATGCTATCCGATACAATACAATAGTCAAATACTTTTCTTCTGATCTGCCTCATATTTCTTTCCTAGGTTTTTCTTAGCATCTGTATGGAGTTTGGTATTGATTAATTAACCCTTTTTACTCTTGAACTAGGTCTATTAATGAACACTCTATAATACACATGTTTAATAGTTTTATACCATTAGATGTGATGTCCTGTTTTGAAAATATGAAGATTTTATTCAAATAGCATGACTTATAATGATATCAATAAATTAATTATCAGATGAATAGCCAGTGTTGAGAGCACCAGTACATCTATTAGCCACTTTCCTTCGAAAACTATAAGGGGCACAACTCTGTTTTATTGTAATGGCATACTCTCATGTTATTCCATATGAGAGTATTAAATGACACCCAGATGGTAGGCTGGTCAGTGGCTAGCAGAACATTTAATTGTTTACATATGTCAAAATATGATTATTAATGGATGACATTCTCTACTGGAGTTCTGTTGAAATTTCATTTCATGGTTTCGTAACCCTTCCCAATAATTCCACAGACCCATGTTATTCATGGGCTATTCCTCAAAGATCTTGTTTAGGTGTAACTTGTAACTCTTCTCTGTATAGATTTTGGTATTGACTGATTGATTAATTGATTTCGAAAATATAGACACAACTGACATATGCTATCAATATTAAATTAAAATAATGGCTGCTTATCAATATGAATTATCTGTGCAATGGGTATAAACAAGTAGATAAATATGCATGGTTATTGTATGCAGAAAATATATAAAAGTGATGTGAAACAGTCCAGTAGGGTCACGGTGATCAAATAGAAATGTATAATCTTGTTCAAAGTAGTAATTTTTACAAATAGTTTATCTAAAGTGACAACACGCACCGTCATGCCTATGTATTAATTAAATGCAGTGACTCTCTATGGTTAAATCGTTTTTGTTAGTTTATTGCCGATAGATGCGTCCCGAATCGAGTACAGTAGTAAATATTTACAATTGAGCCTAGTTACGTGCGCTCGCGCACCAGTATGGCGATCAGACAGATTCGTAGGTTGGTGTCACTCGATCTGCTCCGTTTCACTCAATGACGTCACAAAAAACGACGTAAAACCTCGTGGCGTTCTGACATTTTTACTAGGTTTATTTTATGTGTTGTTTTCGATTATTTGTTTGTCGCCGATATCGCCATTTGTCGGGATTCCCTGTTTCTATATTTAAAACTGGCATGCTCATAGTGAGCCTCGATTTCGATTATTTCTCCCAGATCAAAATACGTCAGAGTTATGACAAAAATAGATCGACCTACATTTTCTCCATCAGAACTCTACATCAAATAGTCTATAGACTCCTTCGGGACCTACATAGACTCCTTCATTTGGGTATTTTTACTTATAATTGGGAAGTTTTATCATTTTTGGTTCGTGCGAAGACCTCTTTTTATCGTGCAGGAAAGAGATACATTCAAAACGCGATTTCGTAATTCGACGCAATAGGCTGAATAGCCTAACCTTCAGCCGAGTTCCGGGTCAAATACGACGAATGACGTAACACAAAACAAAACGCATTTGTTGACACAAACACCGTTTATTACATAAAATGATCGTTATTGATTAATTATTGATTAATTATTGATATTTATTGTTGCATATTGCCTGCAATGAATATTTACACAAATGGTATTAATTATTTCTTAAAAACATGGCCGTCGACAGCCATCATGGATTTTACTCTTTGCATGACTAAATCCTTTCTCACACCCTACAAACCACATCTCTCATCTTATCCTCACCAAACTTCATATGGATCTTCGGGGTGACCTCTAGATGGGAGTCTCCTATTTTGACCGAAATTGTTGAAAAACATGGCCGCCAGTCGCCATCTTGGAATTTACTCTTTGTATGACTATTAAATCCTTCTCACACCCTATAGGCCACATCTCTCATCCTATTGTCATCCAACTTCATATGGTTTGTTGAAAAACATGGCAGCCAGTCGCCATCTTGGAATTTACTCATTGTATGACTAAATCTTTTTGCGCACCCTGCAGACCATATCCCTCATCCGACCATCACCAAACGTCATAGGATTTTCGGGGTGACCTCTAGTTTACTTTCCTACTTTTTTAACATTCTATTCATTGCTCAGCAAAAATTAAACTCCTTCCCAATTTCAGCTACAGTGTCATTGAACTTTCATTTTATATTGCCTTTATATACAGTTTTAATAACAATCTATGCCATAAAATATGATTAAAATACTATAATTCATCACCATTTGGAACATCAGTGTCTCAGAAGGTGCCCGTATAGTAATAGAAAATAGCTGAAATCATAAAATCATTTCCCCCATTATGGCTCCCAGAATGCAACAGAATTCAAACTAGTTTATTTTCAATGGAAGGGGAATAAATCTATATTTAAATATATATAGTTTATTCCCCTTCCATTGATAATAATTGACTTCAGAAGATTTTGCACAGCACAGACGATGATATCTCAACAAAAACAACATGTTCACAGTTTATTACATTGAATAAGTTGAAAATACAATATTTTGGAGCTTCCTGTTTCAAATAGTGTATAATATGGCATATTTTATATAATTTGATCTGGGGGGTTCGAACATTAAGTGGGCCTTGTAACATCACTTCATAGCATCAAATTACACTTTATTCATCATAATCGTCATATCTAATATTCTAGTAAATCCAGTTCCTAATCTGCATATTCATCTAGTTATCATTCAATTATCACTAATTGTTTAGATTATTATCATATTATTTATACACAAGCTATCCAGTGAGATAAGTCAAATATTTTTTCACCTGATCACTCTCATAGTTTACATCCAGATTAATCATGAGACGCTCTTCACCTGTAAAGATCTTTGTATCGATTTATCGGTTTTAACCCTACCTGTAACCATAATGTGAACACATGCTATCCAAAGGAATACTTTATCTGATTTATATGCATGTGCAACAAAATGATGGAAACCCCTTAATATATCTTTACAATCATCTCCACATTAAGTATACATGCACATGTTCAGTCTAGATCAAGTTTGTATGGTAGAAGGGATGGGTTAAACATCTGCTGATCATGATTGGCCTCTCGTTTTACTAACAAATTACAGTTTTGGGTTGTCTGGGTTGATAACTTGAGCAATATCAAACAAATTTCTTTATATTTGGTGCGTGTTTCACATATGAGAAGATGTAGGCTAAGGTCAATTTTGGTCATGGTCCGATGATTTTTGACTGAGTTATATGCCAATATTTTACATAGAAATCTCAGTTTTTGCATTGTCCAGATGATAAACAAAATTTCAGCAATACAAAAAAATTCTTGATAATCAGTACATGGTTCACATTTGAGAGGCAGTCTAATTTTGATTATGGTCATGGTCTGATGATTTTTGACTGATATATGCCCATTTTTCGACTGCCACCTCGATTCGAGGGACATGGGATCTGCGACATTTTATGATCTAATCTGAATTCCCTCCAAATGACTGAACAGGGATTCTTTGTCTTCTGCACCTGTGCTATAACAAATTAATAAATAGTAGACCATTTCAAAGTATAATGTTAGGAATTAATTATTGGAGTTCAAATTTCCATGAGCATCCCATGCCCTCTACACCAATTTTGATCAATAACTCCCAAGTTATTTCTTGTGTGGTAACATTTCTTGTCTGTTAATTCAACGATAAATAGAGGATACCGAATACGATAATTGTCATGAGTGTCTGTTGGCAATCAACTGTTTCTGTTGTCGTCTACATTTAATTTAGCAAAACATTCACCCGAGAGAAAATTGTAAAGTGAAATAACGAAAAAGGATACATACATCTGTTCACTCAATAGGAGTCTCAAATACAAGCCAATACCAATTTGCCACTCGCAGCAAGCCGCTTGTGGAAAATCAGTATTTGATTCTACCCTACCTTCAATGAAAGCTTCCAAAAAGACAAAGTAGTCCCCTTTTCTCTCCCCATTAATGTTTGCCAAAAGTGTCTAAATATTCAAGTTTAATATTAATACCAACACAGAGAATAAAATTCCATTTTCAGTCCCACTTTATATAACAACTAGAAGGTGACCCGACTTCGTCTGGGCTTTGACCTTGAATTGACCATTTTGAAGATCAAGGTCAGGTGGGGTCAAACACCAACACCCCAAAAATGGTGGAAATCGGACCAGCGGATACCGAGATACCCAATGCATCAAATTTCGTCCGTAAAAATCCGCCAGTTTAACCCGATTTGATTTCCACTCAAGTATATAAACGCGCCTCATATATACACGCTCATTAATTATCAAGTTTCAATGTAAAGATAAATTACCATCGGTGCCCGAGATATCGCCAAGACGTCTGAAACAGTCAAATGCATCGGCCGGTTATTAAAGCGTTAATGTGATCTAACGTTATGACCTCTAACGACGTCATAGAAGTTACGCATTGTTTTTATCCTGATGGAAGATAGTACCACTTCTTCTTGATAATTGAGGCAGATAACTAAAACGGATACATACGCATTATATATCGTTGGAAAGAGGAAACACGTAAGAGTCTCACAGTGTCATTATTATGACTGGCATTTTATTATTCGCGCTGTTTCGAATCGATTTGTAAGCACCGAACTCAAATGAAAGTCCCGTAACACAGCGTAAAAACAGATTTGACCTCGGCACGTGAAAAGTTGACCTCGGATCAGCAATATGTCTCAATGCTCAATAGAAATCAACGATACTTCCACCCCAGAGTACATTCTGAAATGAGGATAAATAAAAGTTTGTCAAGATAAACTCATAAATTGAAATGAAATTTATCATGAGTAATCAGTGATATATGGATTTACCGCACTGTACCACAACTAGCGATTGGAAATGTGTCGAAATGCCTGCAAAGAATGTGTTTACTGATGCAAAATCTACAGTTAAATGACAAGGAATAGGCTCGGAACTGGTGCATTTGATCGGTTGCGAACAAAAATGATATTAGATCAGAGGGGCACCGTAGCATTTTCAACTCATTTCAAAAGGCTTCTGACTTAGGCATGAAATATGATCAAGACCGGTGGTCTGAGAGTGAGGAATTATAAGAAACTCACTGTACGCGCAAAATAAACACACGTGATTGATGTGTATTAATTGCAATTAGTCGGACATGTTCTTATTGAAAATGGATTGAGTGATCGCTGTATATGAAAATATGACAAGTAGACAGTTTTCAGCTAAAACATCAAATAAACTATTGGATCTATAGCATTGAGTCATTTGAAAAAATAACTGTAGCATCAAAATGATGCGTATTGTTGATGACCTATTTTCTCGATCTGAAATGAACCGTGACATTGACAAATGCACACCAAAACTGAATGCAAACCCGTTCTCATGGGCCAGGGGCGACCCCGTGTATATATTCCATGTTTTTTACACCAGGTGAGGCTCCATGCAAAGCTATCTGTGGTCGACGATCGGATTGACATCACAGCGGTATAGGATTATCCAATCAAGGGCCTTTGACAGTATTTATAGCAGTCCATTTCAATAATTATATCAAGCTAGTAACTTTGGAACACTGACTGGCTCTTCTTCCTCCCTTTCTGCTTACTCTGGGGTCAGGAAAAAAATTACGAATACAAGGGTGGAAATATTGTGTTTTTCAGTTTTGGGGACCCACCACCCCGGGAGCGTAAGTATTTTCCACCCAGGTCTGGGACATGCACCCACCCCCAAAATTAATGAAAATCTTGTAAATTCTACTAAATAATGTGTTGTTGGCAGGGTAAGGGTCTCTCATTGTGTCTGCACCAGAACTGAGAGAACGCTGATCAAGTACATCCACAAAAATAAACAAAGCACATGGCTGAAAAATATGCCAACAAAACCTTTAAAAACCCAAATATTTATGGTTATGAAGGTAAAATACCCACTTTAACTGGATAGTTGTGTCCCTTATTAGCAATAGGTTAAAATATGTGCATGTGTAAAGTAAAAACACCATCAATTTGATTAAATAAACACAGTTCCAGTCCTCTCCCATGTGGGAAATCCCTTAAAATCATTCTAGGCGAGTAGCTCTCCTACAAAATGTCGAGACGAGTAGTATCCCAGCAGGAGATGCCGAAGGCCTGAGGGGGGGAGAGTACGGGAGGGGGTCATGGGGCTTCCCCCGGCAAATTTTGATAATTAGATGCTCCGAGATTGAATCTGGAGCCTTTTAATGCTCCAATCAGTGAACAACACGTTGTTATGTGACTTATTAAAAAGTCAATGTGGTCATGTATCGACATCAACCATGTACTTCGACCACGTGGTCACTGTATTTATCGTTTATTCAATATCTTGACTGATATCATTATTATAAACAAATGAGGCCAACGGTTTTTCGGCTTTTTGACAGCAAATCAATCTAATGGGTCATACATTACCAGTATTTATTTTAAAGTACTAGGGTTTCCAGTGGGATTTCAAGGAATGAGGGAACCAAGAACTTTTATGCAATATGAATTTCTATGTAGAGGATACCTGCGTGTATAATAAGTTAAAAAAGCCATGATAAACTATGAGAAAAGATGAGAATGGATTTTTGTTCATTGCAATTATTTTCCTCGACCAAAACCGGACCCACCCCATGGTTTCAACTGTTAAAGGGAGAAATTGTGGACAAAAAATCAAAATATAGAGCCCCCCCTCACTTGTATAAGGCTATAGCATGCACTACTATATGAATCTGATTGTTTCAATTTCCCCGGGAATAGATTTTTCATTACATCAATATTATATATAAATGCTTTTGTAGATAGCACTGCTGTGAGTGTGAACAAGTTCTTTGATCAGAAAGGGATATTTTAAGGAAATGTATCACCCATGGTTCAATGAGATAGGACAATAACATTATGACAGATATATTTTAATAGATTATTTTGCAAAACAAGTCAAATTTCCCCGGTAAATCTCAGTTTGGTCAAATTTGGAAGGCGACTTCATTTTTGCCAATGGCGAAGTCATCTGCAAGAACTTTGCCTCCCAGCTTGGGGCCTGGATAGTAGTCTGTGCTAATTCAATCACAACTTGTCACACTAGTATTGCCACACGGTTCATAGGAGCATTTTTAAAACTAATCCCATCAGTTGTATTTTTAATAGTACCATGTAGTATGCAGTCGCATTTATGAAAGGACATAGTGCAGTTGGTAAATTTAGCTATACCAGATAAGATATTGGGATGGCGAGATGCTATTCTCGCCATCTGGGCCAATATCTTAGCTGGTTTTAGTATGAGAAGACTTGGACAACATTTTGAGGTGACCAAAAGCAAGCAGCGGGCATTAATAACCCTTTGTTTTCATTTTGGCAATCTAAAAGTAAAAAACAAAACAAATGTCTCATACGAGTGAACTTTATGAAGAATTATTAGAAAATAGTTCAAAATGACAGAAACCCCATATTTGGTATGCAAGGATGGAGTGGTAATAATACTAATAGTCGACGTAACAAGATATTGTCTGCATCATGGTTTATTAATGGCCCTCCAGGAATGATTAATAGCCTTCTGGCCTATTAGTAGCCCTCGACTATCTCAGCCCACTATTAAATAGGCCTTCGGCTAACACCTGATAACCACCTCCAAAATCATGTTGGTACATTCAAAGGGTATGAAACATCACCTTATATAACTCATGTATATATGTAATTTTGTATATAATCAAATCACACTATTTTATATTGATGAACAGTTTTAAAACTTGATTAATAACTACTTTTCATGATGTAAACTATGAATTTTGTAAAAACCATTGATATATATAAAATGTTTCATATTTTGTAATAAACATATCAGAAATTAAAGGCATTGTTAGATCTGCATGACTGGACCACCAACACATTGTTGATGTAGCCGTACACTATCAGGTTGTTGGAGGTCTGAAAAATAAGTATCTGGGGGCATAACAGCCAGTGTAGCCTGCGTTATTATTTTACAAAACTGGGAAAGTTCACAAAAAAGTTAAATTTTAGATACGCAACAGGATTTTCGTATTCAGTGAAGTTCAACTGTTATTGGTTACAGGAAAATAGTCAAATTTCTCTCCCTTGAATTCTGTCATTCTATTTCAAATATTTCTTAACATATCTCTATCATATGGAAGAAGCTTATTTACTGACATTCGCTCGGTCTTTGGGTTGAAAATGGTCAAAAAGTGTAAAATTTGGGACATGACAATCTGCGGAATGGGATGGAATATGGAATAGAACGACAATCTGCGGAACAGAATTTCAAATTGCGTGGAACGGCCGATATCTCGAGGGATACAGGGCGTAGGGCGCTCATGTTGGTGTCTAACGAAAGGCCCACATTCGCCCTATCCACACATATTAACCCCGCCACTGACCGGACACCAGAAGTTGCATTATTTGATCGAAAACTGACCTAACATGGGGTGAAATTTGGGATAGCATGGCAATCTGCGGAACAGAATTTCAAATTGCGTGGAACGGCCGATATCTCGAGGAATACAGGGCGTAGGGCGCTCATTTTGGTGTCTAACGAAAGGCCGATATTCGCCCTATCCACACATATTAACCCCGCCACTGAACGGACACCGGAAGTTGCATTATTCGGTCGAAAACTGACCTAACATAAAATGCCACAAACACGAAAAACTGCGTTCGACATTAATGTTTAGAATTTAGATTTCTCGACGAATACGCTAGCAAACACCAAGTTTTAGGTATCAAATAACGCAGTGGAATACTGTGCACTCGTTTTTATCTACAATATGGCTGTTTTAGTGCGAAAACTGTAATAGCGAAACGCAAACAAGCGCCGATAAAACAGCTAAAAATAGACTCGATGTTTACATTTACACGATCGATTTCAGCTGGTATATTCAATATAATGGGGCGTATAGTATATCAAAATGTAGGATTAGACACAGGGAATGTATTTTTTTCCAAATGGGTCCACCACGCGGTGAAATTGTTGCAGAAATTCGCTCCAAAATATTCGTACTTCAGTTGTGACTAAAAGCCCAGATGCCGGAGCCCGGCGACTAAAAGCCAAGTTACAAAATAGATTAACTGGTTTGAACGCATGAATATGTCAATGGTCAGACTGTTGGAAATAATACCCAATTTTTTTTTTATAGACTTATATAAACACTTACGTGTGAAACTCGAATTTTAATTAAATCCATGATTGTGTAGTCTCTCGTATATCACGAACACTGCGCGCACACATTTTATTGGAATACATGCCATTTGAAGAGTGAGTAGTTGGGCGCGAAGCGCCCGGGATGGTCGAAAAGATCGAGTGATCTTCTCCTTCACCCCACGGTTTGTTGTTGTTGGAGATATAGCACACATAAAATAATCATGTCTGAACACGGCAAAAGCTGACATAATGAATTAATGTTATTTCGTTGATTGAATTTTTTGGATGGATTATTTGGGGAAGAGCCCACGAGCTTTAATATGGGGTGTGAGGGGTGTCCCGGTGTGTCCTTTTAATTTAATATATGGTTGAGCTGAGCGTGTCATCTGGTGCGCTGAAAAAGGAGCGGGGCCCCGTGTTATAATTTTAAAATGGTGTTAGTTTGTTAGTTGTTTTAAAAAAAAAAAAAAAATCGCAAGGCAGAGCGTGTGATTCAATGTGATTCAATGCGCCATCATACCGCTGTTCTGCTATAGCCAAATGTGCAGAGACAGTATGTTTTGTTTATTTCATTGTGTCTGTATGGACCGCCCTGCATCCCATAGCACGGGCGTAAGTGAAGACTCTGACAATTTTATGTGCAGAGTTATTTGGGTTCCGATAGGTGAAGTAAATCCGAAGATTTTGTACAAGATATACTTTGATTGTTGACGATATAGCAAATGGTTTTGTACAGAGATATATATGATTACATTCAATAGATTTTGGTTTTATATTTTGGTAATTTCTTTATTTTTTTAAAAAAAAACATTTATATACATTTAGTACATTTCAGTATGTTCGGTTCTTGAGCCGTGAGCCGTCCTACTCCCGAAGAAAAGACAGAGAGGCAAGCGGGGCTAGCATATTTTGGTATATGCCGCTCCTAACTCGTTTAGAGCTATGACCACTTATGGGTCTGTAGATCCTGCACCCCACCCCAAGCTAGTGCTGGGTCGGTTTTCAAGCCGGATCCCGCTTGGTTGGTGTTGTTAGGTGAGTGGAATGTGTATGACATGAGCGCTAGCTTCTGAAAGTGAATTTGTAATTATATTGGTGGCGGGCAGTGCCTGTTATGGAAATGATTGCGTCTTCCCCCAGTTTGAATGGGTTCCCAGGGCGCGGGCGTAAGTGAACTCATCTTCATGTTCTTGTTGTAGTTTATTGGTTGAAAAAATATGTACGAGGGTAGACAATGGTATATGTGGATGTATATATATACAGTGCATATTTTTTGGGTTTTGTGATTTTTTTTTTTTTTTTGGGTTGTTTTTAATATATTTTGTAAAAATATTGAATATATATACACAATTTCTGTAAAGGAAGTGTTGTCAATTTAGTAGTGTTAGTTGATTTTGGAGGAGATAATTGTTCGACGGCTTATACTACGGCACGACAAGCGTATATTGCCGCCCGAGGACATTCATCAGCGCCCAAGGAGCCATCTAGGGCGTGAGCCCGATATCCTATGTTTTGATTTTGGTGTTAGTCAAATTTTTTTTTTTTTTTTTTTTTGGCGAATGCCGGTATACAATGAGTGTTAGTTAGGTTTGAAGGAGATAATTATTCGATAACTTATACTACGGCCACGACAAGCGTATCTACACCGCCCGAGGACATTCATCAGCGCCCAAGGAGTCATCTAGGGCTTGCGCCCGCTAACCTATGTTTTGATTTTGGTGTTAGTCAATGTAATAATATGCATATATTCAATAAATACAAGTTCAGTAATAATAGGTGTTAGGTGGTTAGTCCTTGTTGAGGAGTAACTTTCTTAGATTTAGTTCGGTAATGAGACTGGAGTTACTGATACGGGTTAAAGTTAGGTCCGCCAGTTCTTGAAGCCTTTGTTTTATGTATGGGACGTCTGCAGTCAAATGAAGGGCAGAAATAGGTGTTGACCTTATTTCGAAAAGGGCTCTTCTAAGTGCTACGTTTTGGGCCCGCTGCATTATGCATAGGTTTGTTTGACTGCATTTTGAAGTAACTATTGCCCCGTATTCCATGACTGGGCGAATGAATTGTTTGTATAATTTGATTAGGGTGCTTGGGTTTACCCCCCACCCCGTGCCCCGAAGTCTCGTTAGGAGTGCGGTTCTTTGTAAAGCTTTAGTTGAAATATTCTTAATATGCTTGTTAAGTCTGAAGTTCTCATCTAGAGTGAATCCTAATAGAGTTGCTTCTTTATTTTGTTTTATTGGTTCGTTAAATAGCGTGAGTTTTGGCTCTGATCTATGAGTTCGGTTCCCAAATACTACCAACTGTGTTTTATTTGCATTTAGTTTTATTCTCCATTTTGAACACCATTTTTCAAGTTCTGTGAGTTGTTTTTGCAGTCTAAGTTCAATTAATTTATTTCCTTTTGCTAGTGTCCATATGCCCAGGTCGTCTGCAAATTGTGAAGCTTGTACATTATGTGTAGACTCTAAAGGTGTATCGTTTACGTACATTAAAAAAAGGAGAGGGCTTAAGACTGACCCCTGGGGGGGTACCGGCTTTAAGATTGACTGTTTCGGAAATTTCATCATTTATTTTAACTGCTATGTTTCTGTGTGTTAAGAACGATGATAGAAGTCTAACTATTTTTTGTGGTAGTTCTGTTCGTGTTCTGAGTTTGTATCTGAGCCCATTGTGCCATACAGAATCAAAAGCTTTTTCAACGTCGAGGAATATGGCCCCGGTTTCCCAGCGTCTGCTTATTGCCGTTCTAATATCTTCCGTTAATCGATATACATGTTCTATGCCCTCTTTCCCGCTCCTATAAGCCCGTTGGTGTTTGTTGAAAAAATTAATGCTCTCTAAGTGAGTCTTTATACGTGTGCTGATAATCCGTTCAAAAAGTTTGCCAGTGCATTTTAATAAGCTGATGGGCCTATAGTTGGTTGGGATAGTATGGTCCTTGCCGGGTTTAGGAATCATTATCCCGATTGCGGTTTTCCATGTTTTGGGAAAGTAACCCAGTCTCAGGCATTTGTTATATAGGTTAGTAAGACGAATAAATAGCTCGTTCGGCGCCTGTCTAATTACGCCGTACGTGATATCATCGTCACCGGGTGCTTTGTTAGGTTTTCCCCGGTTCAGATTCCTTCTCACTTCTTCTAAATCGATTTCGGTCATTAGGAGATCGTCGTCGCCTGGTTCGACTTTGTCTTTTAGCAGTGGTGCGAAGATTTCTGAGTTGTCATCGATATAATCGTTGACGAAACGTTTAAAACGTTTGTTAAAAATATCGCCTTCATGGGTGGTGTGGATTTTGCGTAGACTCTCTGCGAAGATTTGGGCTTTTTCTTGATCATTATCAGATTTTTTTCCATTTTGGTCAGTTAGTGGTTTAGAATTATCTGATGTTGCATTGTTCCCTTGGCCCGTAAGCATTTTGAATATTTGCCAGAATTTTCTATCCATGTTTTGGTCATTAAGACTGGTTGTTATTTTTTTCCAGGATTCATTTTTTTCTTCTTTGATTTTTTGTTTAACTTGTCTATTGAGGTTATTGTACAGTGTTTTATACTCATTGTCATGGGGGTTCTTCGCCGAGAGTCTCCGTATTTTCCTTTTGAGCCGTATAAGATTGAGTGTTTCTCTGGACACCCTCCACGTATGAGATTTTACCTCTTTTTTGGGGCATGCTAAGTTAAGTGCATTATTAAGTGTTTCCGATATATTTATTGCAGCTAATTCTAGAGCTCTGGGTGAATTTAAGTCAGAGTTTGACAGGTTTGAAATGATTTCTTGCTTGAATTTTTGCCAGTCGGCTTTGCCTATGTTTCTTCTTAGTTTGACTTTTGCTTTGCTGCTTTTGAATTTTGTTATTTTTAGTTCGAGCGGGAGGTGGTCGCTTCCAACATCAGCACCTATGGTGGTTTCGATGCAGAGTTTGGCAGCTTCCTCCGTAGCGAACGCGTGGTCTATTACATCCCATACCCTTGTTAGAGTTGAACAATGGGTTGGCTCACCGGCATCGTTTAAGTGAATAAGTTCTAATTCTTCTTTAATATCAAATAGGATGTCTCCATGTTTGTTTGTTGCTTTGCTATTAAAAATTTGATGTTTGGCGTTGAAGTCGCCTAAAAATATACATTGTTTGTTTCTTGTTTTAAAGAATTTAAGTGTTTCTAGATTGGGCGAAGAGGTAATTTGTGGAGGGTAGTACAGGGAGATAATGGTGACTTTTTTGTTGTCAATAGTGATATCTATAGCAATAACTTCATCATCAATAACATTTCCATCATTATCAATAGGTGCGATATTTTCTACAAGTTTGTATTTTAGGCCGTGCTGGATAAGGAAGGCTACACCTCCGCCGTGGCCGTTTCGGTCTTTTCGTATTAAGTTAAATCCTGGAAAACGGATTTTTGATTTATGATCTAATTTTGTTTCATTTATTGCTATTATTTGTGGTTTGTAATCTTCAATATATTCAATTATTTCTTGTTTGTGACCTCTGAGGCCATTAATGTTAATATGAGTTATTTTTAGATCTCCCATGATTGGGCCGTGGAATGCAGCTATGGTTGTGAGGAGAATAATAGATGATTACTGTTTGTTTATTTTGTATATTTCACGGGTGTAGTCTCTTACACATGAACTATAGAGATTTGTTTTGAAATGTTTGCCTACTTTATCGGTTACATTTTGTAGAATGTCATTGTCGTCTTTGTTGAATCTGAAATCTCTTAAGCATTCGACAATCGTTGCTGCGAATCGGATTGCCTCGCTGGATTCGATTGGTTTTTTTGCCACGGCAGCGTATGTAAGCCTTCTCTTATCTTTAATTTCCGCTTCTGCTTTATATGAAGTGCATCCTTTGAAGGAGGCCGGGTGGTCTCCCTCGCAGTTGATGCACTTCATGACATTTGATGTGCAATTTTTGTAGTTGTGCTGTTCTGAACATTTTTTGCATATGTCAGTGTCTGATGTGCATCCGGACACTTTATGCTGGTATCCGAAGCACTTCAGGCACTGGGTTACATGTGTGGGGGGTTTATACTCTATTACTTTAAATGGGTTTCTGGTAGCGCCGAGTTGTACCCCTCTTAGCATGTTGTTCTTGCTTGGGATGTCTGGGCACTTTACTTTTATTTTCCTTGTTGGGGCGTCCCCGTGTTTAATGGAGTACATTCTCTTTACTTCATATTGGGGGCCTATATCGTATTGGATTTCTTCTATAGGGGTTTCAGGGTCTACCCCGCAGATTATTACATTTAGGTTGTTAGGAGTGTCCCTTTTGCCTCTGGTTGGGCGGAATGATACCCTTTTGAGGATGGGGTGGTCCCTGGCTGCATGGTTCATTAGGTATAGTTTTGTCTTAACGTCTCTGGGATATACTAGTAGATTTTGGCTCTTGGTAACTTGAATTTCAAAATCTTGGTCTTTGAGCATCTTTTTTAGATAGAAGGGATTATTTTTCATTTCTGAGGTGGCGTTTTCTACAAATAGCGTTAATTTATGTACAGGTTCCCCTGTTGACAGGGAAGACATTTGACTGCTCGTTGGGTGATCATTTATTCTGCGGGTTTTGCTGTGTCGTACGAATTCATCATCTAATTTTCTTTTGGTTTGTTTTTTCTGGGTGGTCCCCCATGGATGGGGGTTTGAGACGTTTAGTTCCATTTCAGATTCGTTTGGGTTGTGATTGGAATTATGGCCCACGACATTTGAGAGGTTGATGTTGACAGTAGAATCTGAAAAATTTGGTGATTTAGTTCTATTTCCTTTGATTGGTGAAGAAGTTCTGCTATCTTGAGAGGAGGGGGAGGTATTATGAATGCTCGTGAAGTTTGGAGTGCGGGGTGTGTAGAAGCCGACTGATTTGCTAACTGATTGAATCTTTTTTGGGGCTGGCTTTGGTGCTGGTTTGGGTGAGGTGCAGGTGCGTTTTGAAAAAGGTTGCCATTTGAACTATGTTATTTTTCTATGTATACATTGTAAATGTGACGTTCTGTTTTTTCGTTCTAATAAAATATTGTTAACACTCTTAAAAGTTATCTATACCGTCTGTGTATATACAGTCGCCCTATAGTATACATAGAACATGTATAGGGTAGTCAATAAAGAGCGTTTGTTGAAGCATTTATTGCGAGGGTCTTAATTGCAACTAAGAGTCCTTTAACATCATGCCTCCATTTAAAAAAACTGGTAATTTGTTTACTTAGAAGCCACAACATGCATGTTAGATTTGACAATTCCAATTAACAAAAATATTCATGATGCATAATGCCCCATTATCATTATGTTTGTACAGTCTGTCAGGATGACTGAGGTGTCACTAGCTTTAAAGATTATCCCGCACGAAGAGCTGTGTTAATTTTCTATTGTTTATGGTGTTCATTAATTTGCTTCAGATACTAATGAAATAATGCGGTTAAGCTGATAATCTGAAATTCAGTGATTTCATTGGCCTTAGCACAGTGTGGTGCGAACACATCTCATCTTTGGTCGCCAAAAAAACTAAACTAAACAAAACACAAGGCAAAGATGGCATGTATTCCAATAAAATGTGTGCGCGCAGTGTTCGTGATATACGAGAGACTACACAATCATGGATTTAATTAAAATTCGAGTTTCACACGTAAGTGTTTATATAAGTCTATAAAAAAAATTGGGTATTATTTCCAACAGTCTGACCATTGACATATTCATGCGTTCAAACCAGTTAATCTATTTTGTAACTTGGCTTTTAGTCGCCGGGCTCCGGCATCTGGGCTTTTAGTCACAACTGAAGTGCGAATATTTTGGAGCGAATTTCTGCAACAATTTCACCGCGTGGTGGACCCATTTGGAAAAAAATACATTCCCTGTGTCTAATCCTACATTTTGATATACTATACGCCCCATTATATTGAATATACCAGCTGAAATCGATCGTGTAAATGTAAACATCGAGTCTATTTTTTTTTTTTTATCGGCGCTTGTTTGCGTTTCGCTATTACAGTTTTCGCACTAAAACAGCCATATTGTAGATAAAAACGAGTGCACAGTATTCCACTGCGTTATTTGATACCTAAAACTTGGTGTTTGCTAGCGTATTCGTCGAGAAATCTAAATTCTAAACATTAATGTCGAACGCAGTTTTTCGTGTTTGTGGCATTTTATGTTAGGTCAGTTTTCGACCGAATAATGCAACTTCCGGTGTCCGTTCAGTGGCGGGGTTAATATGTGTGGATAGGGCGAATATCGGCCTTTCGTTAGACACCAAAATGAGCGCCCTACGCCCTGTATTCCTCGAGATATCGGCCGTTCCACGCAATTTGAAATTCCGTTCCGCAGATTGCCATGCTATCCCAAATTTCACCCCATGTTAGGTCAGTTTTCGATCAAATAATGCAACTTCTGGTGTCCGGTCAGTGGCGGGGTTAATATGTGTGGATAGGGCGAATGTGGACCTTTCGTTAGACACCAACATGAGCGCCCTACGCCCTGTATTCCTCGAGATATCGGCCGTTCCACGCAATTTGAAATTCTGTTCCGCAGATTGTCGTTCTATTCCATATTCCATCCCATTCCGCAGATTGTCATGTCCCTAAAATTTAGCGTTTTGCGAAACGACCCAGCCAAAACGTCCCTGGACCGAAAAGGTCTGAGCCGAAACGTCTCAGGACCGAAACGACCCGTTCCCGACATGATTACACCAACAATTTGTCGAAATAAAACATGCTTGATGGCACCTTTGCCAAAGACAATGGCTCAGCATAGATTTGAAGTACAGTACCCCCCTCCCAGGTTGACCAAAATTGCTGGAAATTATAGCTGAAAGACTTTCAAACTGGATAAATTAGTGAATCTACTGACATTTTTTATCTTTCCTATCTGCGTGTGTGAGTTACTATTCAGTTTCGTATTGATAACTTTTGTGCTCTGAATTAGGCACATTTAATTTGCTGGTACAGTATTTGTCTCCATAAGTAAATAATATTGATTTCCGAGTAATTCAAAGTTGTTTGGCTATGGGTAAAACAAAAAAATGGTTCACATTGGTGGTGGTGAGGTGATTATATATGCATCAGTTACTCCCTGCGAATCGTTTCGAGTGTTGCTTCTTAGCTCACCTGAGACTTCGGTGGAGCTGGGCTCTTTCACGTTAAAGGTTGACCACAAGTGGCCAAACAGGGTGAAAAAAAAGTGTTTTTCAAATTACTTTTTCTTCGTTAATTCATGTTAGGAACATCATACTGGATCGTGAACTAAAGTTTCAGAGCAGTAGCAAGTGTATTTTGATTTTTCAGGTTTGGTCTATGCAGGATTCCCTCAAAATTGAAAATAATGAACAACTAATTTCTAATGTCTGAATTTTAATTATTATGCATCTGTTTCCAGAACGATATCACACGACGTTGAGCATTGAACAATCAGAGAACATATATGTCAAAATTACTAAAAATATCTTAAAATTTCGATATTTTTCAAATTCATATGTAAATTATGAACTCTTAATATCCATATTCCCTAATGGTTATTCTCTGATAATAGAAATATGATTTAGTTGTGTAAAGATTTTACATCTAAAGTTGAAGTGCATGCTTTAAGGATTGTAATGTTGAAAACTTTATCAAAATCGGACAACAATTGACTCAACAAGAGCATTTTTTTAAATCGCCAATTTCCACTGACTTATTCTCGGAGAGGACACCATTTTTTAACATTCATTCTCTGTAGACATCAGTCTTGTAACTAGATGATAGAAAGATTACTGATTTCCATTGCCTTGTAATATATTTTATAGAACTTGAATAGACCTGTCAAACTGAGAAAAGTGAAGATAAACATATTGAGACTCTTGGAAACATGGCAAATGATAAGTTGGGGCAAAATCTGTTGTCCCAAAAAGCCATAACCAGTTTTTATGTATGGTACACATAGTTTCGGTCCAGCTTGACTACTCATTGTCCGTCCGTCTGTCTATCCATACATAGACATTTTACGCATGATGCGATAACTCAAACATTTTCTATGCAATCGGAACTGAATTTTGAATGAGTTTCTCAGCCCAAATTGCAGTACGAGTTTGAAAATGGGTTTGATCTGATTTTTTAATCATATAGGTATGGGCCTCTTCGACTTAGATTCATGCATGCTGCAATGACTAAAACATGTTATATCTGATCGGAACCAAATTTGGTAATTGGTTTGTGATTTCTCAGCCCAGAATACAGACCAAGTTCCAATATGGGTTCCAATTTTTTTTTACTGGAGTTATTGGCCTTTTTCGACTTAGAATTATTCAGATGTGAGGTATCCTGATTAATACAGGCTTCACTATATAAGAGACAAGAGACACCTACAGACAACGTGAATCTTTGAAATAGAGTTATTTTTTAGCTATCATGTGTTAGCCCTATTATAATCTGTAATGCATTGGCATTCATAAATGAATGGAGTTTCCAATTAAATTCTAAAAGTATAAATTAGAATAGTCCATTGTCCATTGGTAGGGATTTTTTTCAGAATATGAGCAGACAGCGAACCCACAATTAATGTAGTAGTGTATTTAAAATTTAAAATTATTTGCAGTCTCACTGGGTGGATTTCCATAATACATGTACTTCGTATTGAGCATTGCCATAAGACATAGTTTATAATTTGTTCATTTGGTCATGGTTGAGTGGATTTTAGGGGACACCGATGGGGTGAGAAGATTAACATTGAGGGCTATGGGGTTGTCATGGATTTCATGTCAAGAACAGAAATCAATGCTTTTCTATGAAAGAAACAAATCTAGTGAGTGCTATTAGAGCATTTGGAAAAGGGGATAGCAGTATCTTCAGTTTATCATGTCAGGAGCTTCAGGGGGTTCTAGTCAGGAGGCATTAAAGGGTCAGATAACTCTAAATAAGATAAGTACTTCAAAAATCTATTTATCCAGTCCAAGAAGGCAGATGAACATTGTTAATACTTGGTATGGATTATTGTGATAAACAATAGTTTTCAAGTTGTTCATCTTGTCATGGTTGATTGAAATTTAGGGGCCACAGAGTGAGCACAGAAGATTAACATTAAATATTATTGATTTTAGCATTCAAGGTAATTACAAAACATTGTGATGTGTGAAATAATTCTATTAGGGGCTACTTACTGTCTTTAATATGAACTATGATAAACTGTACTGAGTGTAATAAGGGTCATAGGGGCAGAATCCTCATCATATTATGGTGTATAAACATTGTATAGATAATACATTTGTTACTTGTATGGTCTCAACTATTTTCTTGAGAACTATGCTGACTACCAGGGTATGAACTTTGTTCATATATCTCAGGTTGAAGGTCCTAGGGTATTCCAATATTAGTATATGCCTATCAATGTCAATTTGTCAAAGTGAGACTACTAATGAAAATTGGCACAAGGACCAACAAATTCCAATAATTTGAGAATTTGTGTTATTATGTACATTTGTCTGTACTAATATTAGTACATTACAAAATATATAACTCTCTATAATTCAACATTATAACTGTAGATTATGATTCCAATCATAGCTTTTTACTATCGCCGAGGGATGGGTTAAACATGATCAGCCTCTTGTTAATAATCGGATATTTGTGAAAATACGATTATTTTAATATATGTACCGTACTTGTACTAAATATCACTTCCATATTATAAACAAATATCTTTGTTTATAATGCTAAATTTATCCAGTTAAAAAGTAACAACTTATAGTATACTTAGAGAAGACAACTTTAATTTCAGTTTTGTATGTCTAAGTCTTGTTGTCGTTTTCTCTGAGAAAATTAACATAAATAACACATGGATTATTCCTTTAATATTGCAAGTAAGTACAGATACTCTGTAATCTGTTAAAAAATATGTCCTCTCCGATAATTCAGGACATTTATATTTAACTATTGAGAAACACATGTTTTATGAACAACACTTCCATCAAACCACATGTAATCACTGACATGATTATAAATAATCAAGAAATTCTTCAGAATGACAATTTATTCAGACTATTGCAGTTGAGCAGACATGAATTGCCTCAAAGGAAATGAATGAAATAACACATTAGTAGCTCAAATTGGACACCGTATGTTGCATAGACTGTATATTAATATAGTATATTATAAGTAAACCCCATTTTCATGAACAGAATGGTTATAGTTTAATATAAACCAATGTCTTCCAGAAAATCTCTGGGTTCTATGCTTGAATTCTCGGAGAGGACATTTTTTTTAACATTTAATGAGCTGCTGTACGAAATCAGGATGGTTCAGCCCACCAATTAAAGTTTATACACCCTCAATACTAGTGACAGTTTACCCACAATACAAAATGATTTTCTCATTTCATTAGTATTAGCAGTTGACAAAGATTCTCGGAGAGGACAGATTTTAACGGAATTTCTGTGCACATATTTTGGAGAATTGAATATAATTTCAATAGGATAATACACAGAAAAAGATTTTTACCATTTATCTTCTATACCATGAAATGTCCAACTGAACTATATTCCTGATCCATGGCTATTGTGAATTGCGTTAATGAAATGCTTTATTTTAGATTCACATTCTGTAAATCATTTAACGGAATTTCTCAATAACCTTTAAATTCAAATATCATCAAACTGAATGCACGAAATCACTCAATATTTTCACCACACAATCAACCAGACATAAGCTAAAGGTTAAATGAGGACATTTTTGAAAAACCCATAACTACAAATAAATATAAGGAAAACAATATCATCACAGCAATGGTTGGCCACTCAAAATATGCCAAAATTGGTACCCATCACCCTATAATTTTGTTAATTTTTCAAATGTAGCAGTGAAATTTTGCCTGCAGGTTGGGCTGGGTGTCAGTACTACAGAAATATTATTATGACACTCCTAACACAATGACAAATGCATCATTTTCCCGCCTATCCGAAAAATTCATTTTGTCAACCTTTAACGTGAAAGAGCCCAGCTATAGTCATCACTTCTCGTCCGTCCGTCAACGCTTCTTTGAACATCTCCAGATCCATAGGACCGAAAAGGTTCATATTTAGTGTGGATGTTCCCTTGGGGATTCAGATTTGTTCAAATGGGTCAAATAGTTGCGAAAGCAGGGTCATAACTATTCCTCCATAGTAATTCTTATGACTTCTCCTCAAGAACCATTGGGCCGATTTAACTTATATTTGGTATGTAGGGTCCTTGTGTGACTGGGGTTCCGATTTGTTCAAATGGGGTCACTGGGTCAAATAGGGGCAGAGCATGGACAACTAAAAAAAAATATATACCATTATAACATCCACCAGGGTGACTCAACCAAATTTGGTTAAATTCAAGAACCTGCAAACAGCAGATACACAGAGCTCTATGAGAAAGGTGCCTGCAATCACAGAATGTTTACATAACACCATATGGAAGTCACATTGATTATAAAGTAATAAATAAAATGGCAGCGTTAACAAAATCTCATTGGAGTGACAGCTCCTTGGATTAATACCCTACAATTTGGCTGTTAAAGCGTTTGTATATAAATGACCTATGGCTTAGGATAACAAAGGCCAAGTGTGAATGACGAATCCGACAGTTTGGCCAGAAACTAAATACCCGTTTTCTCAAGCAATTACATATGGGGAAACTGGATGAGAAAGGAGGCATTTTTCTTAGCTTACATAAGAGGAAGAATTGAGACATATTTTGTGTGGATGGTCCCTAGGTGGCTGGGATTCACTTCTGTTCAAATGGGGGTCACAGGGTCAAAAAAGTGGCATAGCCAGGGACCTAACATCTTCTCAAGAATCATCGGGGCTATTTAGCTTATAAATGACATAATTGGTATGGAAAGTCCGTGCGTGACAGGGATACAGATGTGTTGAAATGAGGTCACCTGGTCAAATAAGGGCAGCGTCAGGGACATCACTTGTCCATCCATTGTAATTCTTAAAATGTCTTCCTATCAGGATTATTCAGCTTATATTTGGTATGGGTGACTGATTCAGATTTAATTCAGAATTGGATCACTGTGTCATAGGGTCAGAGCCACGGACATAATTCTTTCCCTCATTAGTTATTCTTAAAATATCTTCTCAAGAACCATTTGGCATATTTGGTTTAGCGAGTCCTTGGGATTCAGATTTGTTGAAATGGATTCACCAGGTCAAATAGGGTGCGACCAGGGATATAACTCTTTCCCCCCATAGTAATTCTTAAAATGGCTCCCCAAGAGCCATCAGGCCTATTTAGCTTATATGTAGTAACTAGTATGGAGGGTTCTTGTGTTTAATACTTGGGACTGGGTTGCAGATGGATCAATATGTGTTTGAATGGGTCCTCCATTAATACAGGCATGGATAAATTATTGGCAATGATAAACGATAAAATTAACAGATATTTGGAGACAAAATAACACAGAAAAAAAGAAATTTTCATGGAGAAGGTCACACATTCAGCAAGGCTAGACTACTTTCTCCTTTCTGACTGCATCCTTCCGTTTGTAGAATCAACAACAATAGAAATGACCATTCGATTATGAGCTTCAAACTAAAATTAACAGACACTCAACCTGGGCGTGGATATTGGAAATTTAATAATTCTCTATTGAAAAACAAATATTTTCTGAATGAAGTTAACACAACAATAACCAAATTATAGAACAATATGCTATACGGTACCAGATAAACCTGTTGATGAGCAATACCCGATATTCTCAATAAATGACCAATTATTTTTTGAAACATTGCTTATGGAAATAAGAAAAAGCACTGCATGTACACTTTGCACAAAAATTGAATAAATCTAAGCGTAAAGCTGAATCAGAACTCCAAATTAAAATTGAATCTTTAGAAAATTCGAGACTTGAAACAGATATTAGAGTTGAACATGTTGCAACATATGAAAAACGAATAAGAAGAAAAAACAAACTGGAAGGAGTACTTGTAGGATCCCGAGCAAGATGGCTTGGAGATGGTGAAAAACCAACGAGATACTTTCTAAATTTAGAGAACCGACACTATTTAAATAAAGCTTTAATGAGGATTGAAACCGAAGAAGGTGATATAATCACAGACCAAGCAAAAATAATAGCCGAAGCTAGAGATTTTTATAAAACTCGATGAGAGCAAATCAAGCGAAAGCTAATTACCACATGATTATATTGAAGAATTTTTCATGGGAATATCCCAAAATAATCAACAATCGCACAAATTTCCTGAAAATCCAAAACTGTCGGATGAGAAAACAGAAATTCTGGAAGCACAAATATCGTATAAAGAAGCCACCGATTGTCTAAAAAACATGAAAAACAACAAAAGTCCAGGATCATCCGGCTACACTGTGGAATTTTATAAAGTATTTTGGAATAAACTAGGAAAATTCCTGGTGCGATCATTAAATTATGGACTTGTAAATGGAAATCTATCTGTTACTCAAAAACACGGTGTCCTCACTCCGATTCCAAAAGATAACAAACCAAGACAATATCTACGAAATTGGAGACCATTGTCGCTACTAAATGTTGGTTATAAAATATTATCTGGAGTTTTATCTTCGATTGAAAAATATATTACCACGTGTAATTCATTCTGATCAAAAAGGTTTTATGAAAGGGAGATTTATAGGAGAAAATATCAGGTTAGTTTCTGATATCTTGACAACCAAAACAATGGATATTCTTGGTTAAATTTAACCGCATTCTGTAAAATCTAATTTTTGAGGGATTGGAAGGGACTGGTACCCACAACATGGCATATTTCATTGCTCCAATGATCAGTTCACATGACAAATACAAAATACAAAATAAAGTCGCAATTTTAAACCAGTTCCAAACAGCAGAAACTAATTTAGAAGACATTAGTGAAAAATAGTTATATTTTCCACTTCCGGCGGCCATTTTGGTGGCTATTTTGGACGTGGAGTTTAAATTATTTTTTCCCTAAAATGTAGCATGATCTCTTAGCTTCACAATATTGTATACATTTGTCAAGATTTTCTCTTAATCATTTGCAACAAACTGACTTGCAGTGCCTCCTCTTTAAAACGGCGGTCATGTTGGACGCCATCTTGTCTCGTGTGGTGAAGTTAAGTCCTGTTGTCGGGGGTGCAGTGGTACCCTATCAACTCCCAGACTATTAAATCTGTTTTCATCGCCGTTGCGTAACCTTTTGACCACTGATGACGTCATCAATGAAAACGTCATATTTGATAGAGTATTCAAATACCTACAAAATGACACATCGCCTGTTAATATCCAATCACAGTGACATCACTGATGTGGGAGATCAGTTTCCCCCACCATCGAAAAATAAATATTATCCGAGTAAGGTTAAACTCTGACCCAGTAGGTACAGTATGACCCAAATGATTTGCCGTTAACGTTTTTCCTGACCAGTAGGCTACATAATAGGGTACATGAAAATACCAACTCAGTTAATTGGTGTCAGACCGATTTTCCGAAGACCTATTACTACGAAGGCCCACAACTCCGAAGACCCGATTCTCCGACGGCCCATAACTCCGAAGATCCGATTCTCCGACGGCCCATAACTCCGAAGATCCGATTCTCCGAAAGCCCAAAACCCCGAAGGGCCGATTCTCCGAAAGCCCATAACTCCGAAGGGCCGATTTTCCGAAGACCTATAACTCCGAAGACCTATAACTCCGAAGGGCCGATTCTCCGAAGATCTATAACTCCGAAGGCCCGATTCTCCGACGGCCCATAACTCCGAAGGTCCGATTCTCCGAAGATTTTGTTTTATCGGGGTATTATCGTTTACTAAATAGTGTACAGTCCAGTGGCGAAGCCAAGGGGTCCCAAAATTCCTACTACTCCTATTAAACCTCTACTTGCTATTTCAGACAATATGGGCCCCTACCAAAACATGTCCAATGTCATGTAAACGCCCGGAAATCGTTCATGGGGGCATCAAAATATTCAAAATGTTCCCCCCCCCCCACCTAAATGGGAATCCTGGACCGCCACTGACTATACACCATATACTATAACATTACGTTGGTCCATGAGATGCCAGAATAAAATGTACAGGGGTGAACGGGGAATAACTTGTCCTTTTTCATATATAAAATGAACCTGATTGCATCAAATCACCCCAATGCAGTCAGATGTGCACAGTTTAATCATGTTAATTGTATTAAGACGTACATTGTGGCAAAATAATTGTATTTCTTTCATAAATTTAAGCATTCTGTGGAAAATTAAGGCTTGTCGCACACTACTGATGGTGTAGATATCACCTTATTATAATACATAGTTAACGTTTCCAATATATGAGGGCCCTTTTCCCCCTTTTCGTACGCCGGATTCCACCCATTTTGTACGCGTACGCCGGATTCCAGACGTCAATTTGAAGCTGGACGCCGGATTCCATGGTAAATTTGAAGCTGGATTCCGGATTCCAGGGGGGGGGGATATATTATCTACATGTACATGTTCTATACAAAATATAACCATTTCTTTGAAGTATTTTCAGTCGCCAGAAAAAGGGCGAGTTCTGCCCCCGTTCGCCCCTGTGCATGTTAGGCTACTCTGACATTCTTGCAGCGTTTCGTTATGATATACCCGGTGCACACCAGTGGCGGTGCCAGATTTCCCATTTAGGGGTGCACATTAATTAGCATATGTGGGGGATATGTGGGGGATATATCATGCATATGATATGCCGAAAGCATATCACGAAGGCCTGATTTGGGGAGCGCATGCATGGGAGGGGTCGCCCCCAATCGTTGGTCCGGGGGCTCCCCTGTGCAGGAACACTGAATATTTGAATGCCTAGGAGGGATTTCCGGACGTTTACATGACACTTGACATGTTTTTTTGGGGGGGGGGCGGTCTTCCCTAGGGCCCCATTGACCCCGCCACTGGACTGTACACTATTTAATAAGCGATAAAACATGATCTTCGGAGAATCGGCCCTTCGGAGTTATAGACCTTCGGAGTTATGGGCGTTCGGAGTTATAGGCCTTCGGAGTTATGGGCTTTCGGAGTTATGGGATTTCGGAGAATCGGGACTTCGGAGTTATGGGCTTTCGGAGAATCGGGGCGTCGGAGAATCGGACCTTCGGAGTTATGGGTCTTCGGAAAAACGCTACGTAACCAGTTAATTAGTGTGGGAGGTGTGCACAGGGCCGGGTCCTACCAGCGCATGGGCATCTTCGAATATATTCGACTTTTGCTTTTGTTAAAAATGCACTGGTAACACACTTCACGAACGTTCCGATCTCCTCGGGTTTTTTTAAGTCCAGCGAAGTGGAACGCCATTCGCCTAAAGTCTGGTCGATAAAATAAAATTTTAGGGTAAACCTGGAATAAATTTGGACTAAATTGGTTTTTATGTATACCCATACCATAGTATGGTAAACATAGTGACGTTGTCCGTCTGTCTGTCTGTCCGTAGACACTTTACGCATGGTGCGATAACTCAAATATTTGGTATGTGAGTTTCTCAACCCAAAATACAGATCGAGTTCGAATATGGGTTTGATCGGACTGTATCTAACTGAGTTATGGCCCTTTTTCGAAAAAATATATTCACTCAAAAAACAAAACAATTTTTTTTTAGATTGAATTCCTTGCTCAATTTAACAAAACAAAAATGAATATGAATAAATAAATAATAAAAATATATAATAAAATATTTTTTGTTTAAATAATTTAAAAAAAAAAAAATTTAAGTTAACAAAATTTGAAATACTAACACCATTATAACTCTGCCAAGGGTACCCCAAGTCACCACACTAAATTTGGTTTAAATCGGTCCATAATCTTGTGTTATGTAATGGTAAATGTGTTTGGAGCGACTTTAAACCCAATTCATCAATTCCATCCCATGCCTTTGGACTACTTAGCTATTGATAAGGCGATTTTATTTTCCGATGTCTCTTATGCCAATGTGCAAATAAAGAAAGCTATGTATATCACTGAGTATATCACTCGACAGATGGCCTGAGGTCATTATAAATGTTATTCGTTTAACAGAGATGCCAGCATCAATATAAACAATGTCTGATTTGTTGACAGCTCTGCTATATAATTGATATTAATGGGTCAGCAGTGATGTGTCTTTATCTTGATTGGTGTTGGTAAATTTGACTCTCTTAACACAAATATTCCATGTCCAGGTCACCTTTTTCACATTTAACCCAAGGCAGTGCAGCATTACATATCATGTACCAGTGCATTCTCTTATATACATGCGAGTGACCCATAAATTCCAATAATTTGTGGTATGTACATTTGTCTATAAGTGTACATAACAGTATACTCTATAACTCAACGTCAAAACTCTCATTTCTGATTCCGATCATAGTAATTTACTATCGCCAAGGGATGTGTTAACATCAGTGTTCACGCTGTCGGTAGCCAAATTAGCCAATGGCTAATCTTTTTCGAATTTGGCTAATAAAAATTTCATTTGGCTAAAATTTTGGCTAAACTTTTTTTTACCCCAAATGTAGACTGAAAGCATGGAGTCAGAAAGCTAATTAATAAAAGCGCTCAATAGATCGACATTCAAGACGAAGTTAGGTGACGAAAGTATTTCATTATTTTCGTACTTATGAAATATCGTTCCGTAACAGCAAAAGGTAAGCTCTAACAATTAGTGAACAGTAAACATATTTTTATTTCCAAATCTAACATAAATTTTGGCAAGTTGGTTTTCAATTCTGTGATATGAACGATCTAGTCCGAAAATATCGAAACTGGGAATATATTGCCGACTGTACAAAGGGAAACCCGATCGCGGACAGTACAAAGGGAAACCCGATCGACAACTCTATCAACCAAGCGATCACACAGTGATATGCAATCATCTTTAGTTTTCACAAGACGGACATTCAAAGACGCATGGACATTAAACCGACCGTGGTTGAATCATGACAATGTGAAGAAAGCAATATTTTGTAAAGTGTGCATTGACGCTGGTATATAAGCAATTTGTTCGTAACAGGCTGTTTTAATCTGGAGAAAGATTACGTCACTCTGCACGAAACAGCAAAAGGTTATTATTTTACATTTAATCCCCTAATCCCCCATTGTCTGTCTGGTCACGTTGATTGCATAATTATATAACGAGAGGCCGATGTTAACTTAACATCGGCCTCTCGTTATATAATTATGCAATCAACGTCCTTTTCGGTGCATCTGTCGGCGTATAGAAGTGTCTGATGCCGAATTACATACTGTATATAAATTACGACAATCCGCATATTAGTTGGTGATTGTAAACTATTTTTTTTTTTAAAGAAACTATATTAAAAACACTAAAATAATAAAACTACCCAATTGATACTTGTGTCTGGGCTTCAGATATGCTTTATTCTCTCATCCAAATAAACACATGGAAATTACATGTAACGGATATTCAGAAACAGAGTTATATACAACTAGAAGGTGACCCGACTTCGTCCGGGCTATTCAAAAACCAAATTTCAAGTCGATAGCTCCACCCGTTTCCGATATCTGGTCTGCGCATGCGCGAAGCTGACGTCGCACGGGCTCGGCGACCCGATAAAATTCGTATCCAGGGCAAGATACATTCACATACCAAATTTCAAGTCGATAGCTCCACCCGTTTCCGAGATATATATATTGCCCAATGTCATTTGCGGATATCTCGGCCGGTGATGAGTTAACGCGACATCGACCGGTTAAGAGTTAAACGCGATCACGTCACGATCTGTTGACTGCGTAATATATTTACGGATTTTTTTTCGATGAGCGAAGCATGGTCCTGTGTTCTTCCCGATAATTAAGGTAGAAACTTTAAACGTACACAGGCGTGTGATACATCATTGGAAAGAGGAAGCGCCACATATTATAACCGTGCAAATTATATGACTGGCAATTTATTATTCGCGCTATATCGAATCGATTTGTGAGCACCGAACTGAAATATATTAGCGCAAAACGGCGTAAAAACAGATTTGACCTCGGCACGTGACAAGTTGACCTCGGATCTGAAAATTAATATGCCTATGCCCCTTCCCGACCGATAGTACCCTCACGTACGAAGTTTCATCGAAATCGGGTCGGCCGTTTTCGAGTTCATCGCGAACACACACACACACACCACACACACAGAGACAGATCTTCCAAAAATATATAATAGATAATAATCAGCTGCTCTTTTAAGGGAAAATGGGAAATTGGGTCGAGAATAAATTGGGCGACCGACCGGAAGTTCAAGATGAACATACATATGTTTCCAACTATACAAAGTCAAGACACCCCACCCGTATACATTTTTGTGAAGCTAAGATATAACGTCAGCTTTTTATTCCAAAATTGAAACTCCTCGTCAAAGATGGCCGCCAAAATGGCGGCCGAAAATGGAAATGTTACGTTTTTTACTGATATCTTTAAGATCAGTTTTTGCTGTTTGGAACTGGTTGAAGGGATACTGTACGCCATTTTCAATAAATTTCCGGTGATAACAACGATCTAATATCGATAATATATAGTAGTCCAGGCACATTAGACATGGAAGTGGAAAAGTAAGGAAATAAATCGGGGAAAGCTGATTTTTTTATATTATTTTGGCCATAACATCGCGGACGCGTCACGAAAAGTCCCCTAAAATCCGATTTGAGCTTTCTGAGTTACATCATTTTTTCCATATAATTAAACAAAACAATATTTTTCACAATGATGGAAATAATTGGATGTTGTAACAATTTTTCAGCCGAAACGTATACAAAAAGCACTCAATATTGTTCGATATACAATTCTCGAACCAACGACACCCATTCAAAGGGAAATATCGAATGAATTTCGCATATATAGATATGAAATAAAACACTGAGCCAAAATACTGACGATTTTGAAGACAAAATGATGTATTCGATGTCGGATTTCTCAGGCTTCTCAAAACATAGGCGCAAGCTATCTATTTTAAAAACTGCACAGATACCACCCCGTCGCTACAATAGGCAGCACTAGCGAGTACGCACATCACAAGTTGTCAAAACTTGTAAAAACATAACCCTACCCCCGAAACTGGTTGTCAACGATCTGGTCGTATTTTGATATTCTATTTTGTCTCAGCTAGTCATATGCATTACTAAGTTATACCAGTATATGTGAAATATGAGTACGAGAGCGAATATAGTGACACGATCAGAATACTACAAACGCGGTCATGAAATGGCTGTCAAAATGGCCGCAACCACCAAGCTAAGCCGAAATGATGGCAACTTATTATATAACCACCTAGTAGGTAAAATACGTATTAACAATATACAAGTCTGTTGTTAAATATCTTTAAAGGTACACAGTTCATTAAAACAGGCCCATGTGGAGGATTTATCGGCCATTGCAACGCAGGTCAAACCCAATGAATTACGTCTTTAAAATTTCGGGTTTTCTGTTTACAGTCGGGGCCAAAAATAATAATTTCGGGCATGCAACATACGAAGTAATGTTTCGCCACACAGTGTATGGTAGTTTCGTTCGGCGTGATGATAAATTATTGAATGGAACGCAGAAACTTAAGTGCATATCCTTGCGGTATAAATAGTAGTTACATTTCCGGATTGTTCATCACTGTACATGATAATAAACCACACACGTATGTTGCAATTCTTATTATATTGCAAAGAAACCGCAACCTCTTCAAAAGATTAGCACTGCATCACACCAGATCAAATAGACAGCACATCGTACATTTGATATACGACTAATTTTCGTGCTGCTTCCAAACCGGTCTCTTAGAAAACAATTTGTTCAACTTACTTCAGTCGGCAACTTACAACTGGAATATGCTATTACGCAATGTACAATATTAGTTTTCCGTATTTTGTTGTTTGAAAATATCTTGCCAAAACCACCCATGAACTTGTGCAAAATATCAGGTGATCATCGTTTAAAGCTGTTATTTCAGCGTTGAACATTGACTCAATGTTGCTAGTTATGGTTGTTAGTTCAGCAGATATGTGTAACATTAGGGAGAAGGGATACACACGGTAATGCGGTTGCAGAAAACATAGTACCCTTCGCGTATATGTGACCTTGGTGAATATAACCAAATATTATTTCCAGGTATAAAGACAGTCTCTGTCACAGAGTATGTGGGCAATTTTGGTCAAGTTTAGATTTTTTTAAAGAAAGTATATGGTACTCCTTTGTGTTTTGATAAATTGCTTTCATAGTATACCACCATGCATCCTTGTGATAACAGCGAAATATTCGTGTTTTATTACTTATTCTTTGGCAAAAATTACTAATATTTTAAGACACGGAGAATATAATCTACACAATTCACCCGTTACTCTATGAATATCTCTCATACTGCTCTATAGCAGTGTATTTCGAAAGGTTTGATGGTGTATATATCAAAAGAAACGATGACCGGTCACATTAGTGATACTGCTATGAGCACATATATTTCGGCTTCTATGAAAGGTCACAGAATCAATTCTTCGCTATTAAATTTCATTTTACAGTGTAGTGTACATATATATCACACGATTCAAGATAAATAGTGCAGAAAAATTTGCCTTATTCTCCCGTTTCTTTGCGGTCAAAAAGTCCAGATTTAACCATTTTATGAGACCTTGCTTTTCGCTATATCTCTCGCGATATATATTAGAGATAATTCGCACATACCCGATAAAATGTTTCTCTTATTCTCTGCAATCATTCTTCCTCACATATTTCGAGCGTGTTGTCACTCTTATGGGACTAGCTATTCAATTATGCATAAAATGTAAATTTCATTCTATTTTGGCCATTTTGAGACTTCAATTCAACTTATATGGTTCACGGCTAAGCATTGTTTGTATGTATGTCAATGTATTATGAATTTGGAATTAATTGATCTACACATGACTGCATTCCCATATGGCCTGATGGAGATGCTTCAGAATTTGAACCATTCCGAAAAATCAAGATATCTCAAAAAGCTCAACTCGGATTTTAGGGGACTTTTGCCACGTTGTTCATAAACATGTTCTTATTGATCCCTGAAAAAATCAGTTTTCCCCGATTTTTTACACTAGTGAAACCTTATGTGCCTGGACTATAGAAACACAAGTAATTTGAGTCGAAGATGTATTCTGTAAACGCTCAGGTTAATAGGCTATCTTAAAATTTAATAATTTAAAAGTTAATAATTTAATATAAATTGAATTTATGGCTGGAGCCATAAAATGGCGTAAATTAAAATACGAATTTCCGTGTACAAACGTAATCAAATTATAATTGAGGGATACTGGATTAGTAAACCCATTGCACACACGATCGTTTGAAACATTATGCTGATACGGGGAGAAAACTCAAGCCACTCACTGACTAGTGACGATACAATAACATAGATGAGTATATGGGACTAGTATGCATATATAATATAACTTTTATTTGATATATTTGGTTGAAAACTGTACAATAATTACTCGACAACAACAATTTGTACTTTTGTATTCCGGTAAATTTGCCATCCGTAACACTACTTCGTACTCAACAGACTTTCAAATAATGGAAAAAGTGTTACCTTATTCTCCGACTCCGAGACTATGGAAACCAACAACAACATTTGGGTACAGTATCCCTTTAAGAATTGTGAGTTTATTTTATATTTAGAATATCAACTGACCGCTTGAGTGATGAAATATGCCATTCGTGTGGTCCCCATCCCTTCCGATCACTCAAACATTCGATTTTGCAGAACGTGGTATAAAATTTCACCCAAAAAATCAACATTGTGATTCTAGTCATATTTCATCAATACATGGGGAGAACTGTGCAATATAAGTGATGTATGCCATTTCTTATGGATATTCCACTGGTACCCAAATTGTCACTTTGGCTCAAAATGGCAGCCACAAATGGTGGCCAAAATATGAAAAATGGTAAATATTGCACCAGCGTGCCATGCAACCGTTTATACGCTGTGGTTGATTAATAATATTGACTATTTTGTGTCATAGACAGTGAATACTAACATTTCTGATGCACCTTGATTAATTTTTACTATTTTAACCCACTGAAATTACCAGAATTATGGGATTTTTCTATCACAAACTTTACATCAAAATCGACAAAAATTAACTTTTCAGGTTTGGGCCATTTTTTCAAGTAAAATGGAACTATCTTTGGTATCAAAGGTGCTTATTATTTTTGATGTCTTAACTGTGTCACACTGCGGTGTTTTAGACAAAATTACTCAAGATGGCTTGCAAAATGGAAACATAATTTGGTAAAAAGTATACTTGTCACACATTTCCGAACATTATTCTCGGCTGTTCAAAATAAGGTAGCAAATTGTGACTCACTTGGTTATTAAACTGCTACTTAAGGCCAAAAAAAAGTGTTTTGGTTCTCAGGCCCCACCGCATTGAAAACAATTCAACATCAACTGGTGGCAATTGTGTACTGGTATAGATTACAGTGAAATTATGAAACATGAATATAGTCTACTGTCAAATTCTCCTTAGGCTTTAAAGAGATCAAACCACCACCTTGTGGTCAGGTCCTTGAGTGAGGTATAGTGTAGTGACCACAAAATCCATGAAATCCATGAAATCCAAAATCACATCTGTTTTATTCGATTTTCAATTTAAAATTTCGTAAGGTAATGGTAAAGTAACAAATTGGGAATGTGGAGTTAAATATACCGGACCATTTCTTGGCCTGGAATATTTTTTTTCTTTGCCTAACTGATAGCTGACCATGATATAAAAAATGATTATACCAATATGACAATACAATGATAGTCTGCTAAAAGTAATAATAAAACAAATTATAAACCAAAGAAAAGGTGATTTCCCCAAAAAAACGTCATACTGGCAGTTTATAAGCGTGATAATTTGAGCATGCTGTCATTCTTGTTTCTTTGTAAATAATACATAATAACAAAACGCTCTGAGTGACTGGTGTATTGTTCCAGTAAACGCAAACTCTGAATATACACTTCCACTTTTAAAAGGTATTTTGAATGGAGAAATTGCCTCAGAACATCACCAAGAGAACCCAGTCATAGCTGATCTTAAAACTTTCAACACAGCCACTGAAATAAACCCATTTTACATTGTGTTCGTTGGGAACATCTCAGTCATAAGAAAGTAGATCTGAAGTGCATGATATCAAGCCATGCTGAATGCAGTACAGTTAATGTTTGTTTTGTCATGACACAATTTGAGGATATAAGATGTATCTCGATCTCACACGTCTAAAACAAAATTGTGTCTTATTGTACTTTTACAATTTGGCATCACATTTACTAATTTAAACAGATATATTGTTCATTCAGCACATTTGTTTGAAGTTCCGATAAAAAAAAATATATATGTTCATATAGAGGATATATTCCTCTTTAAAATGGGATACAAACCAACTTAGTCCAATTTTTGTTCTAGGTCAAACCTTTCATCGACCAGATTACAACCACACCGTCCTTAGAAGCCGAGAAACTCGGAACTTCGCGAACTGTGTTACATTTCTGTCGAAATAGTCATGTTATTGGAGGATCATCGATATGCAGGTAGATCGGTGCATAGCACCGCTTATTGATTTTTATATGTTTCGTGTGATATCCACCACAAAAATATTCTAAAGATAGACTCTTACATTAGAGTGTACATTTCACCAACACTCCCGTCTTTGAATATAATACATATTCGAAGGCTTTCGCTTATGTTAAATGCACTGGCAAAGTAAAACACTTTACGAACGCTCCGATCTCCTCGGGTTTTCTTCTCAGTCCAGTTTGTCCAGTGGCCCTTCGCCTAAACACTGTACTTATAGAAGCCGAGAACTCGGAACGTTCGCGAACAGTGTTACTTTTCTGTCGAAATAGGTCGCCTGGTTTGGTGCCCGCCTTCACTGTCACTCTGTGACACCCCGGGTGGCACTCTTGGGCACACTTGGCTCGATGTCACTCTAGGCCATGCACTCGTCTGTTGGTACTCGGGGGCACCAAGTGGCTCAAATCCAATCTGGGGCACCCATTGGTTGGTGGAACTCTGGGTCATGACCCAGAGTGCCATCGAGTCCAGGGTGCACCATAGTGGCAGCCGACAGGGATGGTCATATTCCCCCTCGGCTGGCACTCTGGGGCACCCAGTGGGTCGATGGCACTCTTGGTCACCACTAGCTCGGGGCACCCAGTCACAATGGATTGACACTCTGGACCATGGGCCAGAGTGGCCGCACCAGTGTTTTGGTGCACCAGAAGGTCAGCCATTACTACTCGCTCCTCCCGCCAAATCCCGAAATTGGATTTTTAATGAAATTCGAATGCCGAACGCCTACCCAACTTCACGCGAATTTCGAACGATTGTCACAGATAGAGCGCATAACTACCTTTACACACCTGCGAAAATATCGTTTTACAAATATTGGCTATTTTACGATATTGGAAAATCGTAAGAAAGTCTTAGCATCTGAAATAAGGCAAATCCTATAGTACAGGCTTACACACTGTGCACATCCAGCCCACATAATTCAACATACAAAACCACACCAAGTCACAATGTAGAACAACCATGCCTGGTTATCCACGATTTATTTCTTGGGATCGATTATCCAGTTCTTTCATGTTCGCGACTGAAAACAAAATCGTCGACACCGGTAATAACAGGCGGTCAGAGAGTTCAGTACCCGCCATTGCTAAGGGGGAGGTCAACTGACCAATTTTGAATGGGCATTTCCGTAAGTAAAAGTTAAGAGTTGCAATTATTTTTGGGTGTGCCTTTGTGCGGTATTGAAAACAATACACATTTATTTTGCGGTTCGGCTTGGAATTTGTTCCATTAGAATGTTGATGTATTTATTTTTCAAAACTAGGTCAAGTGTTGTAATTCCAGAAAAAATTTATCTAAAATAAATTTATAGCAAAGATTGCCTATTTGCCAAGCCCAGCCGACAGTTAAATGTTATGTCTGTTGAATGATATGGTTGATTTAGTTCCGAGGCAGCTGCTTCATATATAACTTTTGCTGAGGAGATTTGCATGGAAATCCCCTTTCAAAATTGGTCATTTGACCTCCCCCTTATACGTGCGGTGTAAAATTATAGATCCATCTTGTCCGCTTCATTGAGCATCTGGCACATGGCACATTGCGGACAACACGACACGATGATGCAGTCCCCACATATCGATCCCTGGAATGAGATATGAATTATAAACAAATAAAATGCTCATCCATGGTTCTTGGAATCAGAATTTGGTACAACTGTGGGATGCCATTTGGGGTTTTAAAATACGTCAAATGAAAATAAAAAAATACGTCAAATAAAAATCAACAGTTGTCCAATAACAATTAATATGCCGGTCTAAATTAAATTATTATATATTAACGCAAAAATATATGTCACGTTTATTTTCAATAGTCATCCATCCAAACTTATAGTATATATAGAATTTTGAAAAAATAGCCGATGATAAATCATTTTCAAGTTAAATTAATAGACATTGGTTTTGGAAAATATATGTGTCAAATAACAATCAATATTTTCTGTAGTGCGAATTAGTACACTTAGCTTCGAAGTCATGCAATGTGTGAAAAGGGCAATCGAAGGAGAAACCATCTATCCAATGCCATGGACAAAACACAAATTTATAAATGTAAGTCGGCAATTTGCAATAAACATCGTTTTGGGTGTGTTTATAACGAATAATTTAAATTCAATAATTTATCAACGCGAAAGTAAATGTCACGTTTATATTCAAACGTCGAATAAAAATCGAAGGTGTCAATTCCAAATTAGTAGATATATCATTTAAAATCAATGCATGCTTTTGTTTTTCGATTATATAATGAAAGTTTTAACCGAAAGGTTTTGGAAAATGTGGCAAATGCCCCAAAATCGCGCGCAGCCACATGGCCGAAACATTTGGGGCAGAAAAAAATTGGTCTGGGTTTTAAAAGTGGTCCGAAAGTGACTGGGCCCTCTCCTCGGTCGGGAATATTTCTGAAATTGTGGCAAATGTCAACGAGACCGCCCTAAATTACGTCCTATTTCAATAAGGATGTTCCCATGATCATTTGCCACAATTTCCTAAATTTTCCAGACCGATCAGAGCGGCAACTCAATTTCGGACAACATTTTTAACCTCGACGAAATTTGTGTTGTTGTTTCGACCTCAAAATGTATCGCCCAGGTGGCCACACACAAATTACGGTCATTTTGGCACATTTTCAAAAAAATTTGGACCACTTTTTGAAATTCAACTCCAAGTATTTTTAGCCAAAAATGTTCGGCCCAGGTGGCCAAGTACGATTCTGAAGTTATTTCAGACAATATCTGTTTATTTTAGGACTCTGCCTATTTTCGGCCGGATTTTTTTCTCGGCTCAATGTAACGTCCTACTTCACTGAGGACATTCCCGTGGTCATTTACCACAATTTACTAATAATTATTATTATACTTCCATTAGATATGGCAAGAAACGTGAGCAAAAAGTTAAGGGGGTATGTTTTTGTCCCATGTAGAAAGCCTTGATACAGAGCGGGACAAGCGTTACAGAAGCTGACAAAATATGTTTTTATTTCTCATCGTTATCTGCGTCTCAGTAGTAACCCTTGATACAGAGCGATACAAGCGTTACAGCAGTTAAAAAATCGTTTTTATTTCTAGTGATTATCTGCGTCCCAGTAGTAACCCTTGATACAGAGCGATACAAGCGTTACAGCAGTTAAAAAATCGTTTTTATTTCTCTCCGTTATCTGCGTCCCAGTAGTAACCCTTGATACAGAGCGATGCAAGCGTTACAGCAGTTAAAAAATCGTTTTTATTTCTAGTGATTATCTGCGTCCCAGTAGTAACCCTTGATACAGAGCGATACAAGCGTTACAGCAGTTAAAAAATCGTTTTTATTTCTCGTCGTTATCTGCGTCACAGTAGTAACCCTTGATACAGAGCGATACAAGCGTTACAGCAGTTAAAAAATCGTTTTTATTTCTCGTCGTTATCTGCGTCCCAGTAGTAACCCTTGATACAGAGCGATACAAGCGTTACAGCAGTTAAAAAATCGTTTTTATTTCTCGTCGTTATCTGCGTCCCAGTAGTAACCCTTAATACAGAGCGATACAAGCGTTACAGCAGTTAAAAAATCGTTTTTATTTCTCGTCGTTATCTGCGTCCCAGTAGTAACCCTTGATACAGAGCGATACAAGCGTTACAGCAGTTAAAAAATCGTTTTTATTTCTAGTGATTATCTGCGTCCCAGTAGTAACCCTTGATACAGAGCGATACAAGCGTTACAGCAGTTAAAAAATCGTTTTTATTTCTCTCCGTTATCTGCGTCCCAGTAGTAACCCTTGATACAGAGCGATACAAGCGTTACAGCAGTTAAAAAATCGTTTTTATTTCTCGTTGTTATCTGCGTCCCAGTAGTAACCCTTGATACAGAGCGATACAAGCGTTACAGCAGTTAAAAATCGTTTTTATTTCTCGTCGTTATCTGCGTCCCAGTAGTAACCCTTGATACAGAGCGATACAAGCGTTACAGCAGTAAAAAAATCGTTTTTATTTCTTGTTGTTATCTGCGTCCCAGTAGTAACCCTTGATACAGAGCGATACAAGCGTTACAGCAGTTAAAAAATCGTTTTTATTTCTCGTCGTTATCTGCGTCCCAGTAGTAACCCTTGATACAGAGCGATACAAGCGTTACAGCAGTTAAAAAATCGTTTTTATTTCTCGTCGTTATCTGCGTCCCAGTAGTAACCCTTGATACAGAGCGATGCAAGCGTTACAGCAGTTAAAAAATCGTTTTTATTTCTAGTGATTATCTGCGTCCCAGTAGTAACCCTTGATACAGAGCGATACAAGCGTTACAGCAGTTAAAAAATCGTTTTTATTTCTCGTCGTTATCTGCGTCACAGTAGTAACCCTTGATACAGAGCGATACAAGCGTTACAGCAGTTAAAAAATCGTTTTTATTTCTCGTCGTTATCTGCGTCCCAGTAGTAACCCTTGATACAGAGCGATACAAGCGTTACAGCAGTTAAAAAATCGTTTTTATTTCTCGTCGTTATCTGCGTCCCAGTAGTAACCCTTGATACAGAGCGATACAAGCGTTACAGCAGTTAAAAAATCGTTTTTATTTCTCGTCGTTATCTGCGTCCAGTAATATGACTAATATATAGTTGACTTAGGGTTTACCGCACGGGCTCCAATTTGGGGTTCACCATGTTAAGGGCCCATCATAGAGAATTGGTAGGAGTCTAAATATCTGGATTCTTGGGATATAATATGAACGTTGGGACATATATGAATCGTCCTGCATCCGTACATGACTAATATATAGTTGACTTAGGGTTTTACCGCACGGGGTCCAATTTGGGGTTCACCATGTTAAGGGCCCATCATAGAGAATTGGTAGGAGTCTAAATATCTGGATTCTTGCGATATAATATGAACGTTGGGACATATATGAATCGTCCTGCATCCCTATATGATTAATATATAGTTGACTTAGGGTTTCACCGCACGGGCTCCAATTTGGGGTTCACCATGTTAAGGGCCCATCATATAGAATGGGTAGGAGTCTAAATATCTGGATTCTTGCGATATAATATGAAAGTTGGGACATATATGAATCGTCCTGCATCCGTACATGACTAATATATAGTTGACTTAGGGTTTCACCGCACGGGCTCCAATTTGGGGTTCACCATGTTAAGGGCCCATCATAGAGAATTGGTAGGAGTCTAAATATCTGGATTCTTGCGATATAATTTGAACGTTGGGACATATATGAATCGTCCTGCATCCCTATATGACTAATATATAGTTGACTTAGGGTTTCACCGCACGGGCTCCAATTTGGGGTTCACCATGTTAAGGGCCCATCATAGAGAATTGGTAGGAGTCTAAATATCTGGATTCTTGGGATATAATATGAATGTTGGAACATATATGAATCGTCCTGCATCCCTATATGACTAATATATAGTTGACTTAGGGTTTTACCGCACGGGCTCCAATTTGGGGTTCACCATGTTAAGGGCCCATCATGGAGAATTGGTAGGAGTCTAAATATCTGGATTCTTGCGATATAATATGAACGTTGGGACATATATGAATCGTCCTGCATCCCTATATGACTAATATATAGTTGACTTAGGGTTTTACCGCACGGGCTCCAATTTGGGGTTCACCATGTTAAGGGCACATCATAGAGAATTGGTAGGAGTCTAAATATCTGGATTCTTGGGATATAATATGAATGTTGGGACATATATGAATCGTCCTGCATCCCTATATGACTAATATATAGTTGACTTAGGGTTTCACCGCACGGGCTCCAATTTGGGGTTCACCATGTTAAGGGCCCATCATAGAGAATTGGTAGGAGTCTAAATATATGGATTCTTGGGATATAATATGAATGTTGGAACATATATGAATCGTCCTGCATCCCTATATGACTAATATATAGTTGACTTATGGTTTTACCGCACGGGCTCCAATTTGGGGTTCACCATGTTAAGGGCCCATCATAGAGAATTGGTAGGAGTCTAAATATCTGGATTCTTGGGAAATAATATGAACGTTGGGACATATATGAATCGTCCTGCATCCGTACATGACTAATATATAGTTGACTTAGGGTTTCACCGCACGGGCTCCAATTTGGGGTTCACCATGTTAAGGGCCCATCATAGAGAATTGGTAGGAGTCTAAATATCTGGATTCTTGCGATATAATATGAACGTTGGGACATATATGAATCGTCCTGCATCCCTATATGACTAATATATTGTTGACTTAGGGTTTTACCGCACGGGCTCCAATTTGGGGTTCACCATGTTAAGTGCCCATCATAGAGAATTGGTAGGAGTCTAAATATCTGGATTCTTGGGATATAATATGAACGTTGGGACATATATGAATCGTCCTGCATCCCTATATGACTAATATATAGTTGACTTAGGGTTTCACCGCACGGGCTCCAATTTGGGGTTCACCATGTTAAGGGCCCATCATAGAGAATTGGTAGGAGTCTAAATATCTGGATTCTTGCGATATAATATGAACGTTGGGACATATATGAATCATCCTGCATCCCTATATGACTAATATATAGTTGACTTAGGGTTTTACCGCACGGGCTCCAATTTGGGGTTCACCATGTTAAGGGCACAATATAGTGAATTGGTAGGAGTCTAAATATCTGGATTCTTGGGATATAATATGAACGTTGGGACATATATGAATCGTCCTGCATCCCTATATGACTAATATATAGTTGACTTAGGGTTTTACCGCACGGGCTCCAATTTGGGGTTCACCATGTTAAGGGCACATCATAGAGAATTGGTAGGAGTCTAAATATCTGGATTCTTGGGATATAATATGAACGTTGGGACATATATGAATCGTCCTGCATCCCTATATGACTAATATATAGTTGACTTAGGGTTTCACCGCACGGGCTCCAATTTGGGGTTCACCATGTTAAGGGCCCATCATATAGAATGGGTAGGAGTCTAAATATCTGGATTCTTGCGATATAATATGAACGTTGGGACATATATGAATCGTCCTGCATCCGTACATGACTAATATATAGTTGACTTAGGGTTTTACCGCACGGGCTCCAATTTGGGGTTCACCATGTTAAGGGCCCATCATAGAGAATTGGCAGGAGTCTAAATATCTGGATTCTTGAGATATAATATGAACGTTGGGACATATATGAATCGTCCTGCATCCGTACATGACTAATATATAGTTGACTTAGGGTTTCACCGCACGGGCTCCAATTTGGGGTTCACCATGTTAAGGGCCCATCATAGAGAATTGGTAGGAGTCTAAATATATGGATTCTTGCGATATAATATGAACGTTGGGACATATATGAATCGTCCTGCATCCCTATATGACTAATATATAGTTGACTTAGGGTTTCACCGCACGGGCTCCAATTTGGGGTTCACCATGTTAAGGGCCCATCATATAGAATGGGTAGGAGTCTAAATATCTGGATTCTTGCGATATAATATGAACGTTGGGACATATATGAATCGTCCTGCATCCGTACATGACTAATATATAGTTGACTTAGGGTTTCACCGCACGGGCTCCAATTTGGGGTTCACCATGTTAAGGGCCCATCATAGAGAATTGGTAGGAGTCTAAATATCTGGATTCTTGGGATATAATATGAACGTTGGGACATATATGAATCGTCCTGCATCCCTATGTGACTAATATATAGTTGACTTAGGGTTTTACCGCACGGGCTCCAATTTGGGGTTCACCATGTTAAGGGCACATCATAGAGAATTGGTAGGAGTCTAAATATCTGGATTCTTGCGATATAATATGAACGTTGGGACATATATGAATCGTCCTGCATCCCTATATGACTAATATATAGTTGACTTAGGGTTGTTCCGCACGGGCTCCAATTTGGGGTTCACCATGTTAAGGGCCCATCATATAGAATGGGTAGGAGTCTAAATATCTGGATTCTTGCGATATAATATGAACGTTGGGACATATATGAATCGTCCTGCATCCCTATATGACTAATATATAGTTGACTTAGGGTTTCACCGCACGGGCTACAATTTGGGGTTCACCATGTTAAGGGCCCATCATAGAGAATTGGTAGGAGTCTAAATATCTGGATTCTTGCGATATAATATGAACGTTGGGACATATATGAATCGTCCTGCATCCCTATATGACTAATATATAGTTGACTTAGGGTTTCACCGCGCGGGCTCCAATTTGGGGTTCACCATGTTAAGGGCCCATCATAGAGAATTGGTAGGAGTCTAAATATCTGGATTCTTGGGATATAATATGAATGTTGGAACATATATGAATCGTCCTGCATCCCTATATGACTAATATATAGTTGACTTATGGTTTTACCGCACGGGCTCCAATTTGGGGTTCACCATGTTAAGGGCCCATCATAGAGAATTGGTAGGAGTCTAAATATCTGGATTCTTGGGAAATAATATGAACGTTGGGACATATATGAATCGTCCTGCATCCGTACATGACTAATATATAGTTGACTTAGGGTTTCACCGCACGGGCTCCAATTTGGGGTTCACCATGTTAAGGGCCCATCATAGAGAATTGGTAGGAGTCTAAATATCTGGATTCTTGCGATATAATATGAACGTTGGGACATATATGAATCGTCCTGCATCCCTATATGACTAATATATAGTTGACTTAGGGTTTTACCGCACGGGCTCCAATTTGGGGTTCACCATGTTAAGTGCCCATCATAGAGAATTGGTAGGAGTCTAAATATCTGGATTCTTGGGATATAATATGAACGTTGGGACATATATGAATCGTCCTGCATCCCTATATGACTAATATATAGTTGACTTAGGGTTTCACCGCACGGGCTCCAATTTGGGGTTCACCATGTTAAGGGCCCATCATAGAGAATTGGTAGGAGTCTAAATATCTGGATTCTTGCGATATAATATGAACGTTGGGACATATATGAATCGTCCTGCATCCCTATATGACTAATATATAGTTGACTTAGGGTTTTACCGCACGGGCTCCAATTTGGGGTTCACCATGTTAAGGGCACAATATAGAGAATTGGTAGGAGTCTAAATATCTGGATTCTTGGGATATAATATGAACGTTGGGACATATATGAATCGTCCTGCATCCCTATATGACTAATATATAGTTGACTTAGGGTTTTACCGCACGGGCTCCAATTTGGGGTTCACCATGTTAAGGGCACATCATAGAGAATTGGTAGGAGTCTAAATATCTGGATTCTTGGGATATAATATGAACGTTGGGACATATATGAATCGTCCTGCATCCCTATATGACTAATATATAGTTGACTTAGGGTTTCACCGCACGGGCTCCAATTTGGGGTTCACCATGTTAAGGGCCCATCATATAGAATGGGTAGGAGTCTAAATATCTGGATTCTTGCGATATAATATGAACGTTGGGACATATATGAATCGTCCTGCATCCGTACATGACTAATATATAGTTGACTTAGGGTTTTACCGCACGGGCTCCAATTTGGGGTTCACCATGTTAAGGGCCCATCATAGAGAATTGGCAGGAGTCTAAATATCTGGATTCTTGAGATATAATATGAACGTTGGGACATATATGATTCGTCCTGCATCCGTACATGACTAATATATAGTTGACTTAGGGTTTCACCGCACGGGCTCCAATTTGGGGTTCACCATGTTAAGGGCCCATCATAGAGAATTGGTAGGAGTCTAAATATATGGATTCTTGCGATATAATATGAACGTTGGGACATATATGAATCGTCCTGCATCCCTATATGACTAATATATAGTTGACTTAGGGTTTCACCGCACGGGCTCCAATTTGGGGTTCACCATGTTAAGGGCCCATCATATAGAATGGGTAGGAGTCTAAATATCTGGATTCTTGCGATATAATATGAACGTTGGGACATATATGAATCGTCCTGCATCCGTACATGACTAATATATAGTTGACTTAGGGTTTCACCGCACGGGCTCCAATTTGGGGTTCACCATGTTAAGGGCCCCATCATAGAGAATTGGTAGGAGTCTAAATATCTGGATTCTTGGGATATAATATGAACGTTGGGACATATATGAATCGTCCTGCATCCCTATATGACTAATATATAGTTGACTTAGGGTTTTACCGCACGGGCTCCAATTTGGGGTTCACCATGTTAAGGGCACATCATAGAGAATTGGTAGGAGTCTAAATATCTGGATTCTTGCGATATAATATGAACGTTGGGACATATATGAATCGTCCTGCATCCCTATATGACTAATATATAGTTGACTTAGGGTTGTTCCGCACGGGCTCCAATTTGGGGTTCACCATGTTAAGGGCCCATCATATAGAATGGGTAGGAGTCTAAATATCTGGATTCTTGCGATATAATATGAACGTTGGGACATATATGAATCGTCCTGCATCCCTATATGACTAATATATAGTTGACTTAGGGTTTTACCGCACGGGCTCCAATTTGGGGTTCACCATGTTAAGGGCCCATCATAGAGAATTGGTAGGAGTCTAAATATCTGGATTCTTGGGATATAATATGAACGTTAGGACATATATGAATCGTCCTGCATCCGTACATGACTAATATATAGTTGACTTAGGGTTTCGCCGCACGGGCTCCAATTTGGGGTTCACCATGTTAAGGGCCCATCATAGAGAATTGGTAGGAGTCTAAATATCTGGATTCTTGCGATATAATATGAACGTTGGGACATATATGAATCGTCCTGCATCCCTATATGACTAATATATAGTTGACTTAGGGTTTCACCGCACGGGCTCCAATTTGGGGTTCACCATGTTAAGGGCCCATCATAGAGAATTGGTAGGAGTCTAAATATCTGGATTCTTGCGATATAATATGAACGTTGGGACATATATGAATCGTCCTGCATCCCTATATGACTAATATATAGTTGACTTAGGGTTTCACCGCGCGGGCTCCAATTTGGGGTTCACCATGTTAAGGGCCCATCATAGAGAATTGGTAGGAGTCTAAATATCTGGATTCTTGGGATATAATATGAATGTTGGAACATATATGAATCGTCCTGCATCCCTATATGACTAATATATAGTTGACTTAGGGTTTTACCGCACGGGCTCCAATTTGGGGTTCACCATGTTAAGGGCCCATCATAGAGAATTGGTAGGAGTCTAAATATCTGGATTCTTGGGATATAATATGAATGTTGGAACATATATGAATCGTCCTGCATCCCTATATGACTAATATATAGTTGACTTAGGGTTTTACCGCACGGGCTCCAATTTGGGGTTCACCATGTTAAGGGCCCATCATAGAGAATTGGTAGGAGTCTAAATATCTGGATTCTTGCGATATAATATGAACGTTGGGACATATATGAATCGTCCTGCATCCCTATATGACTAATATATAGTTGACTTAGGGTTTCACCGCACGGGCTCCAATTTGGGGTTCACCATGTTAAGGGCCCATCATAGAGAATTGGTAGGAGTCTAAATATCTGGATTCTTGCGATATAATATGAACGTTGGGACATATATGAATCGTCCTGCATCCCTATATGACTAATATATAGTTGACTTAGGGTTTTACCGCACGGGCTCCAATTTGGGGTTCACCATGTTAAGGGCCCATCATAGAGAATTGGTAGGAGTCTAAATATCTGGATTCTTGGGATATAATATGAACGTTAGGACATATATGAATCGTCCTGCATCCGTACATGACTAATATATAGTTGACTTAGGGTTTCACCGCACGGGCTCCAATTTGGGGTTCACCATGTTAAGGGCCCATCATAGAGAATTGGTAGGAGTCTAAATATCTGGATTCTTGGGATATAATATGAATGTTGGAACATATATGAATCGTCCTGCATCCCTATATGACTAATATATAGTTGACTTAGGGTTTCACCGCACGGGCTCCAATTTGGGGTTCACCATGTTAAGGGCCCATCATAGAGAATTGGTAGGAGTCTAAATATCTGGATTCTTGAGATATAATATGAACGTTGGGACATATATGAATCGTCCTGCATCTCTATATGACTAATATTTGGGGTTCACCATGTTAAGGGCCCATCATAGAGAATTGGTAGGAGTCTAAATATCTGGATTCTTGGAATATATTATGAAAGATTTTTAACTGCTGTAACGCTTGTATCGCTCTGTATCAAGGGTTACTACTGGGACCCAGATAACGACGAGAAATAAAAACGATTTTTAACTGCTGTAACGCTTGTATCGCTCTGTATTCAAGGGTTACTACTGGGACGCAGATAACGCTGAGAAATAAAAACGATTTTTAACTGCTGTAACGCTTGTATCGCTCTGTGTCAAGGGTTACTACTGGGACGCAGATAACGACGAGAAATAAAAACAATTTTTTAACTGCTGTAACGATTATATCGCTCTGTATCAAGGGTTACTACTGGGACGCAGATAATCACTAGAAATAAAAACGATTTTTAACTGCTGTAACGCTTGTATCGCTCTGTATCAAGGGTTACTACTGGGACGCAGATAATCACTAGAAATAAAAACGATTTTTAACTGTTGTAACGCTTGTATCGCTCTGTATCAAGGGTTACTACTGGGACGCAGATAATCACTAGAAATAAAAACGATTCTTAAACTTCTGTAACGCTTGTATCGCTCTGTATCAAGGGTTACTACTGGGACGCAGATAACGACGAGAAATAAAAACGATTTTTTAACTGCTGTAACGCTTGTATCGCTCTGTATCAAGGGTTACTACTGGGACGCAGATAACGACGAGAAATAAAAACGATTTTTTAACTGCTGTAACGCTTGTATCGCTCTGTATCAAGGGTTACTACTGGGACGCAGATAACGACGAGAAATAAAAACGATTTTTTAACTGCTGTAACGCTTGTATCGCTCTGTATCAAGGGTTACTACTGGGACGCAGATAACGACGAGAAATAAAAACGATTTTTTAACTGCTGTAACGCTTGTATCGCTCTGTATCAAGGGTTACTACTGGGACGCAGATAATCACTAGAAATAAAAACGATTTTTTAACTGCTGTAACGCTTGTATCGCTCTGTATCAAGGGTTACTACTGGGACGCAGATAATCACTAGAAATAAAAACGATTTTTTAACTGCTGTAACGCTTGTATCGCTCTGTATCAAGGGTTACTACTGGGACGCAGATAACGACGAGAAATAAAAACGATTTTTTAACTGCTGTAACGCTTGTATCGCTCTGTATCAAGGGTTACTACTGTGACGCAGATAACGACGAGAAATAAAAACGATTTTTTAACTGCTGTAACGCTTGTATCGCTCTGTATCAAGGGTTACTACTGGGACGCAGATAATCACTAGAAATAAAAACGATTTTTTAACTGCTGTAACGCTTGTATCGCTCTGTATCAAGGGTTACTACTGGGACGCAGATAACGACGAGAAATAAAAACGATTTTTTAACTGCTGTAACGCTTGTATCGCTCTGTATCAAGGGTTACTACTGGGACGCAGATAATCACTAGAAATAAAAACGATTTTTTAACTGCTGTAACGCTTGTATCGCTCTGTATCAAGGGTTACTACTGGGACGCACATAATCACTAGAAATAAAAACGATTTTTTAACTGCTGTAACGCTTGTATCGCTCTGTATCAAGGGTTACTACTGGGACGCAGATAACGACGAGAAATAAAAACGATTTTTTAACTGCTGTAACGCTTGTATCGCTCTGTATCAAGGGTTACTATACTGGGACGCAGATAACGACGAGAAATAAAAACGATTTTTTAACTGCTAAACATATTTTGTCAGCTTCTGTAACGCTTGTCCCGCTCTGTATCAAGGCTTTCTACATGGGACAGAAATATACCCCCTTAACTTTTTGCTCACGTTTCTTGCCATATATGACTTCCATGGTGTAACCAAGGAAGTATATTGTTTTTCTATATATTGGCGCCGTTTTCGGTTTAATTGTAAATACTCAGAAACTAATGGCAGTGGGAACGCGAAATCTATAGCGAATGTTGGCATGTAAGGGCCACTAAAAATGAAGATAATAATGGTATCCGAATTTCGGCCCATCGTTTCTTTAGAGTTATCGCCCTTTTGCGATGATGGTTCATTATTATTATTATTATTATTATTATTATTATTATTATTATTATTATTATACTTCCATGGTGTAACCAAGGAAGTATATTGTTTTTCTATTGAGGCAGTTTTCCCGTTTGATTGAAAATACTCAGAAACTAATGGCAGTATGAATGCGAAATCTTCAGCGATTGTAGGCATCTAAGGGCCACTGAAAATGAAGATATCGGGATTTTGGCCCAACGTTTATTTACGGAGTTATCGCCCTTTTACGATTATTTTTCATTATTATTATTTTTATTATACTGGACACTTTTTCAGCGCCTTAATATCTGAAAGTATGAGGAATGGCAAACTAAAAAATTGTATGTATGTTGGGGCTAATGATTTCTAACTAAATGTCATAATCGACATTGTCCGCGTTTTCCTCGAGTTATCTCCCTTTATCTAAAAAATTTCATTTTACTATCTCGGAAATTGTGAAGAGCAGGGCATTCAAATTTGGACCATGTGCACACCTCGGTGTGCCCTACTGACCACGGGCATCAAAACTTGTGTCCGCACTTTTCCTGCGGAGTTATCGCCCATAGAAAGGCAAACCTCAAATTCAGTGTACTCATCTGTCCTCTCGTATCATTCCAGATAACTGAATTTGGGTTTCACAGTCGTCTTGGTCAATGTCTTTTCCGTGCCAAAACGAAAACTGGACAGGGTCGATGTCATCGTTTTACAATGAGGTGGGAGTGGGAAAATTAAAAAAAAAAAATTGTTACAAAACTCGCCTATTTAGGTATATGGCTTCACTGAGTAGGCTAATGCTGGTCATATACTACGAAAGATTTTTGAAATCTGAGTAGAAATACCAGAGTTGTGGGCCCTAAATTTTTTTAATTTTTGGGGCAATCTGCTTGTCGACTTATCGACTTTAAAGCGGACAACATTGGAGATAGTCACACACTTCTAATATAAGCGTCAAGAATAAATAGTGCTCGGTGTGTGCCCAATTTTGCAAAAGTAGAAAAATTAGTCGCACTGATTCTGATAGACGGGTACTATATGAATTCAAATCTGAAATATTCCCATCAATTTCAGGGGGGAGTCTGGAAAAAAATGCACATATAGGGCCCAAAAAGTTTTTCCGACCCCGAGGGAACCACCACCCCATTTGTGCAAAAAAAATATTTTTTTCTCAAATTTGGGGACCCACACCCTTTCTCATGTTTTTATCAAAATTTCAGAGTTTTGTTTTAGCCATTCTTCAATAACTGTTAACTGCAGTGTTCGCGCTGGACCGAACAAAACTTTAGCCAAATGAAAATTTTATTAGCCAAATGAAAAAAACTTTAGCCAAATATTTTTTGGCCAAATTAAAAAAAAAATTGGCCAAATTAAATCATCGTTTTCTTGTCGGTTCACAATTAATCACTAAAATATTTGTTTCAAACTTTATTTGTTATACTCAGAATGAAAACATAATTAATAAAACAACACAAAAAACAACTTTAAAAACAATATTATACGAACATATCATCACATAGGCATTCGCAAACATGAAACTAACATTCTAGATAATTATAATCCGCTAAACTAATTGTAATAACTCTATGCCGTTGACACTATTGACACACTTCCATGACGCGTCCGCTAACTATGGCTTATTATACTGTAGTAAGGTGTTAACTGATGAATATCTATTGTATTCAAATATGTATGATGTGAAGCCCGGTTAATAGACGGGATGCACTTTATGACACCCATTACGTAACCGTTGAGTTAAGAACTGCTCTTCTATAACGAACAAAGAATTTAGGTATTTTATCTTACAGACTGCTTAATAAATTACATAACCAGTATACAGCTTATACGTTTTGACGATTAGGCTGGTTAGGCTCTCAACGGAGAGCCCAATGTCTGAACATCAGGGGTGCTATTCACCAAGCGAGACTCTTTTATAAACCAGGTAGTTTATATGGTAGCGGCTGAACGTAAAGGTATCTTTGCTTTAGCGCAAACGACACACGCTGTCGATGGTGTGATTGATCCAATCTATCAGATTTGTCACCTGTCAATTGACGCCGTCTTACGACTAATTCATGAACACTCACCGGCCACAATCGGCATGCATAGCGGTATAATTTTTGGGTATAATTGTGTGGAGACTCATGCTTGCGTTTATATATCTGCAGAATGAGTTTCAATGATATTAATGAGGTTTTTTAATTAGCACAGTGTGAAAATGAAGAGCCAAGAAGATAACGTCTCAGAAGAATTTTGTTTGTGTTTTGGTTCTGTTTGGATATTTCCCTGCTATTTCCAAAGAAATTTCTTTCCATGCATAATTTTTCCGGCGCTGGTGAATGGTGCCGGTTTCTTTGTTCTTTATTATTTGGATTCTTCTCTCCACAATGCCCAAAAAAGTGTTACGCTCGTCGGCAGTGGGGGGGGGGGGGGGGTCTGGAAAACAATTGCACATATAGGGCCCAAAAACAAAAATTCCGACCCTGATGGACCCACCACCCCATTTGTGCAAATTTGTTCCTCCAAATGTTAGGGACCCGCCCCCTTTCTCATGTTTTTATCAAAATTTCAGAATTTTTTAGCCGTTCTTCAATAACTTTGTTAACTGCCTTTCAATCCCATTCCACTATCCTTTTTTGGTGCAAAGTGTGTAAAATTAAGACTCAAGCAATAACATCCTTAATCGGTAAAGCATAGGTCAGCAAAACGAAAAATAAAGTGTATTTCCAGGTGTTTCCAGTACCTAACACCAATAATAAAGCATTGTGTAGGTACACTGTTTGTCACAAATTGCCCTAGACCGCATTATAGCCTTAATATATCGAGCGTGTTTAGTCTGACAGAGAACACTGGCCAGTGTAAATAGTGGTAAACAGGTCAGGGGTTCTACACTTATTTGTGCATGATCAAAGAACTCTTTAGTCTTATCCACCGGGGTGGGTGAGGAGGGGAATTGTTTTGGTTAGGTATACACATAGATATATGGTTATTATACCCCCGATATTAGTCGGCGGGTATATAGTTGACGTCTCGAGCCGTCTGTGTCCGTCCGTACAAACATTTTGCATCATAACTCAAGAGTCGGTTGTCATATTTTGATACTCTATGACATGTGACGGACCAGAAATGGGGAACGAATATGCATAATATCACGGATTGTGAGTACCACTGCCTACCAGAGTTATCCATGGGCCCTGTTTATGAAATTCAATCCGTACAAAGTTTTTGCCATATAAGTTGAAGTGTCGGTTGTCGAATTTTGAAGTGGTTTGGTATGGTGATAGACCTGAATGATACGGGAAGGATGTGTGCAGATATTACTGCATATCACAGCTGCATATCACAGGTTTTGTCTGTCGATGCATACCAGAGCTACCAACTTGGTTCCATCCGTAAACACATTGTGCGTTATTATAACTCAACCATTTGTATGTATATTTGTGCACTAGAGTCTGCAGTCTGCAGTATAGTCTCAGTCAGATTGTATTCTTGATTTTAGTTTGAACTTTGAAGACATTGGAGAATTTCATTTCTCAAAGCATCTGAATGCATGACTATTTGGCCTCAGATTTAGCAACATTCTGGATTTCACAGGATCCCGTCCCACTTCTCAGTGGAAACCCGTAATTTAGTAAAAAAATAAAATAATGTATTACCCAGTTGTATTACCCGAATAAAAGTAATAAAATAAAAAAAACTGTATCACAAATACTACATGGTGAATACTCAATGATGACTAGATATCATTGACCCGATTGTTGCATAACATGAAATTGAAAAGGGTATCTCATAAATTTCTAATGTCTGAAATACTGTCTTGTTCTGGCATGCAATCAAATTCATTCCTTCTGGTTATTTCTCATCTTTTTAATGATTGCAAGTAATGTTAATTTGCAGCACTTATCCAAATAAAACTGAATTGGTTATGATGAATGGCCGTTACTGTTTATTGTTCAGACAATCCCAACTGAAGGTGACGCTATTCTCCTTGAATTTACGAACTTCATCTTGAAGCTTATATAATTACATACTGCTCAACAAGACTAAACTACAATACTAATTGTATACTGTTATCGCTTACAAATAGATGAACTGAAATAATGTGATGCATTCAGATGCTTTGAGAAATGACATTCTTCAATGCCTTCAAAGTTCAAACTAAAATCAAGAATAAAATCTGACTGAGACTATACTGCAGACTCTAGTGCACAAATATACATACAAATGGTTGAGTTATAATAATGCAAAATGTGTTTACGGATGGAACCAAGTTGGTAGCTCTGGTATGCATCGACAGGCAAAACCTGTGATATGCAGTAATATCTGCATACATCCTTCCCGTATCATTCAGGTCTATCGCCATACCAAACCACTTCAAAATTCGACAACCGACACTTCAACTTATATGGCAAAAACTTTGTACGGATTGAATTTCATAAACAGGGCCCATGGATAACTCTGGTAGGCAGTGGTACTCACAATCCGTGATATTATGCATATTCGTTCCCCATTTCTGGTCCGTCACATGTCATAGAGTATCAAAATATGACAACCGACTCTTGAGTTATGATGCAAAATGTTTGTATGGACGGACGCACGGGCGGCTCGAGACGTCAACTATATACCCGCCGACTAATATCGGGGGTATAATAACCATATATCTATGTGTATACCTAACCAAAACAATTCCCCTCCTCACCCACCCCGGTGGATAAGACTAAAGAGTTCTTTGATCTTGCACAAATAATTGTAGAACCCCTGACATGTTTACCACTATTTACACTGGCCAGTGTTCTCTGTCAGACTAAACACGCTCGATATATTAAGGCTATACTGCGGTCTAGGGCAATTTGTGACATACAGTGTACCTACACAATGCTTTATTATTGTTGTTAGATACTGGAAACTTCAGGAAACACCTGGAAATACAGTTTATTTTTCGTTTTTCTGACCTGTGCTTTACCGATTAAGGATGTTATTGCTTGAGTCTTAATTTTACACACTTTGCACCAAAAATGGATAGTGGAATGGGATTGAAAGGCAGTTAACACAGTTAATGAAGAGCGGCTAAAAGACTCTGAATTTTTTATAAAAACATGAGAAAGGGGGTGGGTCCCCAACATTTGGAGGAACAAATTTGCACAAATGGGGTGGTGGGTCCCTCGGGGTCGGAAAAAAACTGTTTGGGCCCTATATGTGCAATGGTTTTCCAGACCCCCCCCCCATTGACACCCACTGCCACTGCCGACGAGCGTAACACTTTTTTGGGCATTGTGGGGAGAAGAATCAAAATATTAAAGAACAAAGAAACCGGCACCATTCACCAGCGCCGGAAAAATGATGCATGGAAAGAAATTTCTTTGGAAATAGCAGGGAAATATCCAAACAGAACCAAAACACAAACAAAATTCTTCTGAGACGTTATCTTCTTGGCTCTTCATTTTCACACTGTGCTAATTAAAAAACCTCATTAATATCATTGAAACTCATTCTGCAGATATATAAACGCCAGCATGAGTCTCCACACAATTATACCCAAAAATTACATGCCGATTGTGGCCGGTGAGTGTTCATGAATTAGTCGTAAGACGGCGTCAATTGAGAGGTGACAAATCTGATAGATTGGATCAATCACACCATCGACAGCGTGTGTCGTTTGCGCTAAAGCAAAGATACCTTTGCGTTCAGCCGCTACCATATAAACTACCTGGTTTATAAAATAGTCTCGCTTGGTGAATAGCACCCCAGAAGTCTTTTTAGGCGTCAGTAAACTAATGTCATAAAAAGGATAGTGGAATGGGATTGAAAGGCAGTTAACTATCATTTTTTGGTGCAAACTCTTGCTGTGTACCATTAAGACTCAAGCAATAACATGCTTAATTGGTAAACACAGATCAGAAAAACGAAAAATAAACTGTATTCCAGGTGTTTCCTGGTGTTTTCAGTATCTAACGACAATAAAGCATTGAGTAGGTACACTATATGTCACAAATCGCACTAGACCCCATTATAGCCTTAATATATCGAGTGTGTTGTGTCTGACAGAGAACACTGGCCATTGTAAATAGTGGTAAACAGGTCAGGGTTTCCACAATTATTTGTGCATGCCCAAAGAACTCTTTAGTCTTATCCACCGGGGTGGGTGGGGGAATTGTTTTTGGTTAGGTATACACCTAGATATATGGTTATTATACTCCCGATATTAGTCGGCGGGTATATAGTTGACGTCTCGAGCCGTCCGTGCGTCCGTCCGTACAAACATTTTGCATTATAACTCAAGAGTCGGTTGTCATATTTTGATGCCCTATGGCATGGTGACGGACCAGAAATGGGGAACGAATATGCATAATATCACGGATTGTGACCATCAATGGCTACCAGAGTTATGGGCCATGTTCGACTTTATGCAATTCAGTCCGTACAAAGTTTTTGCAATATAAGTTAAGTTCGGTTGTCGAATTTTGATGTGGTTTGGTGTGGTGATAGACCGGAATGATAGGGGAAGGATGTATGCACATATTACTGCATATCACAGGTTTCGCCTATCAATGCATACCAGAGTTACCGGCCTTGTTCCATCCGTAAACACGTTTTGCATTATTATAACTCAACCATGGGTTAAGTTTCCTGAACGCTATTACGGTGGTCCACTGTGGAGTGGGCCGGGATCCTGTGAAATCCAGAATGTTGCTAAATCTGAGGCCAAAGAGTCACTATAGCTGCATATATAGCCATATACCAACAAGCATTGTACTAACATGCTTACTAACATGCTTACAAACAACATTACATGGTCAGCACTTGTAAATTGTTTGAAAAAAAAAAACAAGCACGATTTTTTCGGCCTCTGGACCAAACACCCACCCCGGCCCTATATACGGAATTTATTTTGCAGACTCCCCCCTGTCAATTTGTCAAGTAAATTGTGCGCCTTAGCTGACAGAACATACCTTGAAGTTGTATATCGCAAATTGAGTGGTATATTGGTGCGGCGGAAAAAGTTAATACGACCTTAAATGACTAGAACATACAAATTATTCGCACCGATTCTGGTACGTGTACTTTTACTTTGCCTCAGCTGACAGAACATATACCTTATATATTGCTAAATTAATTTGCTAATATAGGGCTATATTGGTGCGGCGAAAAGGGTTAATACAACCTTAAATGACTACAACATAAAAATGAGTCTCACTGAATTTGGTAGAGGTGTACCATATGAATTCAATTCTGCAATATTCCCATCAATATATCAAGTAATTTGTGCGTCCGAACTGATAGAACATTCCCTATACATTGCTAATATTGGAGTATACGGGTCCGGCGTAAAGGGTCTTTTTTTTAGTAGCACTGATTCTGATAGACGGGTGCTATATGAATTCAAATATGCAAGTTGTCCAACAATTTATGAGCTATATTGTGAGCCTTAGCCGACAGACTTACCCTAGCTATATATATATTTATTTATGTATTTGTTACATAATCCGACCCGTATTCCATTCATTAAAACAATTCTATAATAATGATATACAACGGTCATTTTGATATCAGGAAATAGTGCCAGTTAGGTCTACCCAAAGTATTGTTGCGAAAGTGTTACCTGTGACTTCCGGTTTGTCTTATGTTTACATTTTTTTGTATTTGTTCATAAATTAAATTAGTTTGACAAAAGGGATTGGAGGACAAGTGCTAAATCACGTAGAATACCCTCCTCTCCCTAGTATAATACACTGACAAATTTTATGACACTAAAGACGAACAAAACATGTTTACATTCCATACTATATGCTACGGACCAGGAATGAAGAAGAATCAGTGTCTGGCTGACATTGATATAGTTTGTGTATTGAGTTTCAGCTCCTTATTAGTCTGGTCGATAAAAGGTTTGACCTAGAAAAAATTTGGACTAAGTTGGTTTGTATACCATTTTGAAGAGGAAGCTCTCCTCTATAACATATCCAAAATCCGCTAAAATCCGCTATGAGCATTTTTTGTAATTCAAGATGGCGTCCAAGATGGCTGCCATTTTCCTATAAGTCAGCTTGATGCAATTGTAGTGAGAACATCTTGTCATATGTATACACTTGTATACATTTTTGTGAAGCTAAGACATAACGCCACCTTTATGTGCCAAAATAGGAACTCCCCGTCCAAGATGGCCGCCAAAATGGCGACCGGAAGTGGAATTTTAAAGTTTTTTTTTACTAATATCTTTAAGATAAGTTTCTGTGGTTTGAAACTGGTTGAGAATTGTGACTTTATTTTGTATTTAGCATGTTAACTGACGATTGGAACAATGGAATATGCTGTTCTTGAGGTCCACACCTCTTCCGATCACTCAAAAATTCGATTTTACAAAACGCGGTATAACATTTCACAAAAGATCCCCATTGGAATTCTAGTCATATTTCATCAAGAAGTGGGAAGAACTGTGCAATGTAAGTGATGCATTCTATATCTTATTGATATTTTTACTCAATGGTACCAAAACTGTCACTTTGGCTTAAAATGGCTGCCAAAATGGCTGTCAAAATATGGAAAATGGTAATTATTATCCCAGCGTGCCATGAAACCGCTTACAAGTTGTGTTGATGCACACAATTGACTACTCTGTCTTATATAGCTTGACTACTAACATTTCTGATGCAACTTGGGTATTTGTTACTATTTTAACCACTGAAATTACCAGAATTATTCGAAATTTTCAATCACAAACCTGATATCAAAATCGGCAAAAAAATCGCTGTTCAGGTTTGAGACATTTTTTAAAAGTAAAATGAAACTATGTTTGGTATCAAAGATGTTTATTGTTTTGATATGTGTTACATGTGTCACACTGAGGTGTTTTAGACAGAATTACTCAAGATGGCTTCCAAAATGCCAACCAAATTTGGTAAACATTATTATATACATATGCATATGTGTATATACGTGGTGTATATGTATACATAGTCAATTGTGACTCACATGCTACTTAATCAACTAAATGTTCTATTCTGGTTGTCCCGGTACCCTACGAGGCATGACAAGTTCATTTTGAGGAATGCAATATGGATTTTGCCAAAAACGTTCTTGCTTTTGAACGGAAATGGGCAGAACGTTGAAACGGAACTGAGAGGGATCATATTATGTGGCTATTCTGGCCCATTAGCATCAACATTAATCAACTTAATACAGTGTGTATGTCTGTTGGCTGTATGGTCATAGGCGAGGTGAGTAGGTATACATGGAGTTAATGTATTCATGAATGATGTGAATAGTTATACAATGTGTGACCATATAGTCATGGATGGGGTGCCCATGGGGAGATGCATAGGTATATAAGGAGTATCTGTATGGTGATGTGTGAGGTGAACATGTTTACAGTGAGTGGCTGTCTGGTCATTGAAGTGGTGTATGGGCACAACAAGAGCAGCTACACTGTCCTGGGTGTATACATGGAGTGACTGTGTGGTCAGGGGTGGGCTGTACATGTGTACATTGGGTGGCTGTATTGCCATGGGCGGGTGTATATGTATACATATGTTGGATGTATGGTAATGGATGGGTGTATGTATAAATAGGATGTGGTTGTATGGTTATGGGCAATGTGTATATGTGTACATGGAATGACTGCACGTCATTGTTGAAGTGCATATGCATACATGGAGTACACTCTGATGCCATTGGCGGCTAGTGTATATAGATAGGGACCTCATGGTGATGGTGGGATGTATATGTTTATATGTAGGGCCTATTGTATTGTCATTGGTGGTGTGTACAAGCATACAGTGAATAGCTGAATGCTCATGGAGACGGTGTATATGTATACAGCGAGTGGCTGATTGTCACGGTTGAGCTGTATATGCAAGTCTGAAGTGTATGAATGGCCGTGTGTGCGGGGTATTGGTATATCTAGAAGGGCTGTATGGCCAATGATGAGGTATATATATATACACCTGGAGTGACGCTGTGGTCATGGGTGAGGTGAATGTGTATATCATGAGTGACTATATGGCCACGGGCAATATGTATATAGGGATTGACAGTATGGCACAAATTAATGGTGGGGTGAATTGATATACAAGGTGTGACTATGATCACGAATGTGGTTTATGCGTATACAGCGAGAGGCTGAATTGTCATAGGTCAGGTGTATATGTAAGTCTGGAGTGTATGAATGGCCGTGTGCGCGGTACGGGACATTGCTACATCTAGAAGAGTTGTAAGGCCATTGGTGAGGTCTATATGTATATACCTGGAGTGACTCTATGGTTTTGGGTTGGGTGTATATGTATATCTTGAGTGGCTATATGGCCACGGGTGTCGCAAATATATTCACTACATACATGAACACAAAGTAACCTCTTGTATACCTATTCGCCTCACCATAGGCCATACAGTCACTCCATGTATATTTATTTGCCACATGCATAGCTATATAACCACTAAAGATATACATATACACCACACCGATGACCATACAGTCACTCCTGGTAATCATGTTCGTTACATCCATGATCATACATCACTTCTTGTATACCTATTTGCCTCACCCGTGGTCGTACAGTCTCACGCCATGTATATGTATATATATATATATATATATATATATATATATATATATATATATATACATATTTATTTGCCACATGCATAGCTATATAACCACTAAAGATATACATATACACCACACCGATGACCATACAGTCACTCCTGGTAATCATGTTCGTTACATCCATGATCATACATCACTTCTTGTATACCTATTTGCCTCACCCGTGGTCGTACAGTCTCACGCCATGTATATGTATATATATATATATCATCACTTCTTATGTGATGTATGATCATGGATGTAACGAACATGATTACCAGGAGTGACTGTATGGTCATCGGTGTGGTGTATATGTATATCTTTAGTGGTTATATAGCTATGCATGTGGCAAATACATATACATGGAGTGACTGTATGGCCTATGGTGAGGCGAATAGGTATACAAGAGGTTACTTTGTGTTCATGTATGTAGTGAATATGTATACAGGTCGTGTGAGGTGTAGGAGTATACCTGGTGTGTCTACATGGTTATTCACGGCTATAGGGTCATGCTTTGGTGTATGGATAAACCCAAGTGTGGCTGTATGGTAATGGGTGAGGTGTATGTCTACACAGCGAGTGGCACATGACCATTTATGTGGTGTCCATGTATATATGGAGTGACTGCATGCTCATGTGTGATTTGTACTGGTGCACATGTGTGACTATCGCTTTCCACAATAACTCAAGGATATGCTAATCGATAGATGTAATATCCACAATAATTGAGTTTTATATGCAATGTGAAGAAAACGGTTTTCCTGACAATAGTTTATAAGTTAATCAATTTTGATGCAAATGAGCCAGAGTAGCCACATAATATGATCCCTTTCAGTTCAGTTTCAACATTCTGTCCGTTTCCGTTAAAAAACATGGACAGAATCCCTAAAGAGGTGTTCGGCAAAATCCATACTGCATCCCTTAAACTGAATTTGTCGTGCCTCATAAGGTGCTGGGATAACCAGAATATAAAATTTAGTTGTCAGTTGATTAAGTAGCATGTTTAATAACCAAGTGAGTCACAATTTACTACCATTTCGGAACAGCAGAGAATAATGTTCGGAATATAAACTTTTTACCAAATTTGGTTGCCAATTAGCATGTCATCTTGAGTAATATTGTCTAAAACGCCACAATTTGACACATTTAATGCATATCAAAATAAAAGAAACTTTGATACCAAAGATAGTTCCATTTTACTTGAAAAAAATGGTCCAAACATGAAAAGTGATTTTTTGCCGAGTTTGATGCTGTTTGTGATAGAAAAATCCCATAATTCTGGTAATTTCATAATAGTAAATAGTAAAAATTAATCAAGGTGCATAAGAAATGTTGTTATTCAATGTATATAAGACAGAATAATCAATTGTGTGCATCACCACAACTTGTAAGCGGTTGCATGGCACGCTGGGATAATAATTACCATTTTCCATATTTTGGCGGTCATTTTGGCAGCCATTTTGAGCCAAAGTGACAATTTTAGTACCATTGAGTTCGAATATCAATTAGATATAGAATGCATCACTTACATTGCACAGTTCTTCCCACTTCTTGATTAAATATGACTAGAATCCCAATGGGGATCTTTTGTGAAATGTTATACCGCGTTTTGTAAAATTGAATTTTTGAGTGATCGGAAGGAGTATGGACTCCACGAACAGCATATTTCATTGCTCCAATGGTCATTTAACATGCTAAATACAAAATAAAGTCACAATTCTCATCCAGTTCCAAACCACAGAAACTTATCTTAAAGATATTAGTAAAACAACTTAAACATTCCACTTCCGGTCGCCATTTTGGCGGCCATCTTGGACGGGGACTTCCAATTTTGGCAAATAAAGGTGGCGTTGTGTCTTAGCTTCACAAAAATGTATACATGTGTATACATATGACAAGATGTTCTCACTATAATTGTATCAAGCTGACTTATAGGAAAATGGCAGCCATCTTGGACGCCATCTTGAATTACAAAAAATGCTCAAAGCGGATTTTAGCGGATTTTGGATATGTTATAGAGGAGAGCTTCCTCTTCAAAATGGTATAAAAACCAACTTAGTCCGAATTTTTTCTAGGTTGACCCTAAAATTTGAGTTTATCGACCAGACTATATTACGGGTTGAAATAGAACGAAATTGTAGTTAGAATATAATGCCTGCATCACGTGCTATGCAAAACATAAATCAATCAAAACAGATAGAGTAGTCTCTCTTGTGTTGGTGAAACAATAGGAACAATATTGTCACAGTTTGAAAAGTTATTTCATTAAATTTACGAAATTAAATGCATCAAAGAATCTTATTTGCCTGGGTCTATTTCTTTACGCGGGCAAACAACGCATAGTTACGCGAAACGTTGTCACAGAACGTATACAGAAGCCGATGTTACTTTCACGTCCCATTTATTGATTCAAGTATGTTTTATGGAGGGTTTGGGTCAAGTAATAAATATAATCTACAACTATATAATGATATGACTCACGCGTATTCCTCCAAGGGTCCGGACTCGTGTGCGCATAACAATCATGGAAGCAGGAACACAACATGGCATGCAGAAGCAATCACCTATTTTAGAAGCCAGCCTTGATAGAGCACACGGCAAACAGAAATATACTAGTATAACTGCAAAAGAACAACACGCGTGGTGCAAACACAGAAATTGGACATGATTCACTTTTTAAAGATAATTATATAGGAGTTTACAGAGAAATTCTTTTGTGAATGTACAATAAATCTTGCATGCGTTTATGCACCAAAAAAAACCGTGAATAGCTATGTCATAGCATTGGTAATAGATTGGTTTATATGCACATATGGACGTTGACATGGTGTTACAAACTTACTATTGAGTTACATCCGATTCAATAGTCAATATTTGGTGCCAGGAAAGCTAAATCAGGTTTCCCTCACTGTTGCAATGACTGTAAGGTCCCTTCCACCACGTGTCATCTTTCCCATAGAAAACGAGTAGGCCTATTTAATGCATGTTATATATTACAGATACGCTTCTACCCCAAATCGACAACAGTCCTTTCTTTCTTAAAGGTACTCAATCCGTAAAGAGGCTCCCCATCTCAACAGATTCCAACAACAACAATCCGATCAGAGGGTCCTATATTACTATTTCTTTGGCTTTGGGGGTAAAAAATATTTGATTCGAGTCGAGGAACCCATCAAACAAAGCTCAAGAGTTATTAGATATTGATTTTTGAAATTTGTTATATACTCGAGATGAGTACTAATAATTGCCTTCAACTGCCGTAATCTGCTCTGGATGTGTACATGAAAATCTATTCAAACAGACAAGGATGGATAACTCTAAAATCAAGTGGTAATAATAACGCAATGTTGACTGAGTGCTGGGCCAGATAGTATTCCCGATAATGAAAAATAATAGATTTCTAAAATCGACATCTAACACATCTGAGCTTTGATGGGTGACTTCCTCGACTGGAATAAAATATTTTTGACCCCCGAAGCCATTGAAATAGTAATTGAGAGGAGTTTTATCGGATTGAGTATACCTTTAATGGAATTTATCGTACATTTTACTACGGTTACGTAGCAATTCTCCGAAGACCCATAACTCCGAAGTCCCGATTCTCCGAAATCCCATAACTTCGAAGACCCATAACTCCGAAAGCCCATAACTCCGAAAGCCCATAACTCCGAAAGCCCATAACTCCGAAGGCCCATAACTCCGAACGCCCATAACTCCGAAGGTCTATAACTCCGAAGGGCCGATTCTCCGAAGATCATGTTTTATCGCTTATTAAATAGTGTACAGTCCAGTGGCGGAGTCAATGTGGCCCTATGGAAGACCGCCCCCCAAAAAACATGTCAAATGTCATGTAAACGTCCGGAAATCCCTCCTAGGCATTCAAATATTCACAGTGTTCCTGCACAGGGGAGCCCCCGGACCAACTATTGGGGGCGACCCCTCCCATGCATGCGCTCCCCAAATCAGGCCTTCGTGATATGCTTTCGGCATATCATATGCATGATATATCCCCCACATATCCCCCACATATGCTAATTAATGTGCACCCCTAAATGGGAACCCTGGCTCCGCCACTGGTGTGCACCGGGTATATTATAGGGCCATTCTCAGGTAACCGGGACCAAAGCAACAAAATAAAATCGAAAAATTAATTTTCGTAAACAGTTGTCAACATTATTTATTTGTGAAGTTGGGTATCCATTGTACATTTAACAGAAGTGGTTAACATATCGATGATATATTCCTATAAAATATGACTCCATGAAGATGGTACCCGCATTTTCAGTGTGCGACAGATACGTTACCACAGCATCATTCTAGATAACATCGGTTTTTCTATCTAAGAGGATTTCTGCTATGCACAATAAGATGTAATGCTCATATCAGTCCACAAGTTGCATATATTGACTGAAAAATCATATCTGGTATGGAATACTTTTTATTTATGGACCATATATACACGAATTCTACGCGAATCGTGACTTATTTTCAACCATTTCAGGAAAACATAACACACAGTTCGTGTGTCCTACATTATTATGAGCGTCGTGGACAAATGTTTCAATGTACATGTGATTCCACACACTGGGGTTTACAAGGAACCAAAATTATCTGAAATAGCTTTATTTTTTCCCAAGATATGCGTTGGTACATCGGCCAAGTTTTAGGTAACGTATCTGTCGCTATATAACAGAAAATTATATTTTCTCAGTTTCAAAACTGGCATTGTACTACATGAATATGCCACAGTATGTTTGCTTCCTTTGGTACATATTTGTAACAAAATAGCTTGTATTGGATGCAAAAGCAAACATATAGATCAATATATTATATACATGCATGCACTCTATATTTAAATCTTCACTGCTATATTGAATATTGAATAGTTTGTAAAAAGTCTGATTATCGACTTAATAGTAGGTATCCAAATAGTTATAGGCCTGTATTGAACAACATAATAAATATTTCTAAATACCGGTATTTAAAAAGGTCCGTCCGCGGGACACCCACCTAATGGAGTAGATTAGTAAAAGAATTGTTCACTTCGTGACTAAAGCATGAAATTTTGACATACCAATTGATATTAGATATGGAGCCACGCTGAAATTTCACTTTAACCCCTCTTTTAAATTTAAAGAGCGTTTCGTGGTTATATAATTTAATAAATGTCACAATTAATCTTACCATGGAATCTGCGCTTGAAATTAGGCATATACAGTAAGAATGACTCAGCGCGATATAATGGCACATTTTTAGGGCGAAATTGGAACTCCCCGTTCAAGATGACTGTCAAAATGGCAGCCGTAAGTGGAACATTTGACGTTTTTTCACTGATATCTTTCAGACCAGTTTCTTCTGAATTGAACTGGTTCGGAAATGTGACTTTATTTTGTATTGTTCATGTTATTTGGTCACTGGAGCAATGAAATATGACATTCGTTGGATCCCAGCGGCCAGCCCCTTCCGATCCCTCAATAATTTGATTTTACAGAACGCGGTATGAAATTTCACCAAAAATCGCCATTGGGATTCTAGTCATATTTCAACAAGAAATGAGCAGAACTGTGCAAAATAAGTGAGGCTTACCATTACTTATGAAAATTTCAACTCAATGGAACCAAAATTGTCACTTTGGCTAACAATGGCTGTCAACTGACGGCTAAAATATGGAAAATGGTAAATATTGTCCCGTCGAGCCACGCAATCGCTTGAATGTTGTGGATGATGAATAAAATAGGCTGTTCTGTCATATATACATTGAATACTAACATTTATGATGCATCTTGGATAAGTATTACTATTACATTACCAAAATTATTGAAATTTTCTCTCGAAATCGGGAAAACAAAAACTTTTCAGGTTTGCACCATTTTTTCAAGTAAAATGGAACTATCTTTTGTGTTTATTGTTTTGATCCGTCTTAAATGCGTAACACTGAAGTGTTTTTAGAAAAATATACTCAAGCTGGCTTTCAAAATTTCCACGAAATTTGGTAGAAAATTTGATATTTTCAAATGAGCAGAACTCTGAAACTGAACTGGCATAATTATGTGGCTACTCAGGCCCAATAACATGTGCAATCATTATAGGTAAGTGGATGTCAGACCAGGTAACTCGTCTATCAGGATAGGTGTCTCAATACCTATTACTCTAGAATGACAGAGAAATAGCCAACTTAAAACACTGGCGGGTGGACCAGATGACTTTTTAGAAAGTCAAACAAAGAGATGAGTAAAAAACTGCTTAATAACATCAAATTCTGAGTCCTTGGCATCAAGATTGATTTACTAATGTCAGGAAAACAGATTCCTCCATTGTGCATATAAAAGGCCACCAAGATGAAGAACTCTCTGAAATTACATCCCAATCGATTAACATATGCTTATTATTATGGAAAGTGATAGCCACCAAAGGTCCAACTGCACTACTCTCCCCTGACCATACAATCATATTATATATACATAAACACCACACAAATGACCATGCAGCCACTCGCTTTATACACACACACCTCACCCACGACCATACAAGGACACTTGGGTTTACCCGTAAACCACACACATGACTATACAGCCATGAGTCAACCATTCAGGTACACCAGATATACTCCTACACTTCACTCATGACTATACAGTCGTTCAATCGTGATCATACAATCACTTGTATACATATTCACCTCATCATTGGCTATACAATAACTCCCTGTATATATATTTGCCACATTTATGGCCATATATCCACTCAAGATATACATATACACTGCAACCATAACCATAGAGTAACTCTCGGTATGCATCGCCAATGGTCATACAGCCCTTGTATATATACAAATGCCCCGCACACATGGCCATTCACACACTCCAGGCTTGAATATACTCCCCACTCAAGACAATTCAGCACTCGTAGCATACCCATACACAACATTTGTGGTCATACAATCACTCCTTGTTTACCAACTTCACCTCACCATTGGCCATACGATCACTCCCTGTGTACATATTGACCACACCCATATAGCCAATAAATATATACAATGTACACACACACACACACCCCACCAATGCCTATCATAGAATCACTCCAGGTATACATCGACACCTCACCATTGACCCTACATACCTTCTAGATATAGCAATACCGCGCATAGTACCTCACCATTGGCCATACAGTCACTCCTGTATAAATTTTCTTCGCACCCATGACCATATATCCACTCAAGATATACATATACACCCCACTCATGACCATAAGGTCAATCCATGTATACATATACACCTCACCAATGAATATACCAATATCACGCACGACCATTCGTACACTCCAGATTTACATATATACATCGCCCATGACAATTCAGCCACTCGATGTATACTCAATCACCCCATTCATGATCATACAGCTATTCTCTGTATACATATACACACACCAATGATAATACAGCCACGGCAGAGATGATTATACATCACATATACAACCATGACCACAAGGACACTCCATGTATACTCCAGGTATGCATATACACTTCAACAATCATTACCGTACTGTCATTCCATGTACACCTATACACATTGCACATAAGCATATATAAAATCACTGCCCATTTAGTCATACACCTACAGTCCCACACGTGATCATACAGCCATCATATGTATAAATATACACCCTTCATTGACAATAGTCACTCATGTATATCCCATGTATATCCCACACATGACCATACAGTCACTCTATATATACATAAACAACACACAGATGAATATACTGCTACTATCAGTGTACACATAAACCACTTCAATAACCATACAAATAGTCCTTGTATAGCTATTCACCTCACACATGACCATACAGTCACCCCTTGTATACCTATATAGTAGCAAAATTCCATATTACAGTGCATCATTTAAAATGAATTTGTCATGCCCCAGAAGGTACAGGGACAACGAGAATGAAACATGTAGTAGTCAGTAGATTAAGAAACATGGCTAATCACTAAGTGATACAATTTTTTTGCTAACTCTTTGGAACAGAGAATACTGCTCTGGATATATGTAAAAAATACTCTTTTTTTTATCAAATGTGGTTGCCATTTTGGAAGCCATCTTGAGTAATTTTGTATAAAAACGCATTAGTGTGACGCATTTATTAAGACATATCAAGAACAATAAACATCTTTTATACCAAAGATAGTTCCATTTACTTGAATAAATGTCCAAACCAGAATAGTAATTTTTTGCCGATATTGATTTGTGTCAAACTTGTGATAAAAAATCCAATAATTCTCGTAATGTCAGTGGTTACATTAGTAACACTTAACCAATGTGCATCAGAAATGTTAACATAAGACAGCATAGCCAATTGTATTTGCCAATCACAACTTGTAAGCGATTACATGGCATGATGGGGAAATATTTACCATTTTCCAGGTTTTGGCTGCCATTTTGGCAGCCATTTTCAGACAAAGTGACAATTTTTGTTCCATTGAGTTCAAATATTCATAAGTAATTGTATGCCTCGCTTAGTTCGCACAGTTCTGTCAATTTCTTGTTAAAATATGACCAGAATCCTAACGGTGATTTTTCGTGAAATTTCATACCGAGTTCTCTATAATCGAATTATTGGGGGATTGGAAGGGACTAGGATCACACGAATGGTATATTTCATTGCTCTAATGATAACTTAACACGCACAATACCAAATAAAGTCACATTTCCGAACCAGTTCCATAAAGCAAAACCTGATCTAGAAGATATTTAGTGAAAAAACGTCAAATTTACTCTTTCAGCTGCCATTTTGATGGCCATCTTGGACGGGGAGTTCCAATTTTACCCTAAAAATGTGGCATTATATCTGTCAGAGTCATACTTACTGAATATGCCTAATTTTAAATCGCATATTTCATGGTAAGATTAATTGCGACATTTAATAAATTATATAATCACGAAACGCTCTTTAAATAAGGAAAACCCATTAAAAGGGGGGTTAAAGTGAAATTTCAGCGTGGCGCCATATCTAATATAAATACGTATGTGAATATATACATGTGTGCAAAGTTTCATGCTTTAGTCACAATTTGAACAATTGCCTTGAAAATTTGACTTAATCTACTCCACTAACTCTATTGGGCCTACGAACAAGTGTCTGCAAATTTTTGTCCGACCCCACCCCCCCCCCCCCCCCCCTCAGGGCCTACGCAATTTTTAAAGACCACGTAGGCCTAATTGTATATTTCTGTGGCATTATATACCCTAAGGACCTATAATAATAACAATAGAACATTTAACTGTGTCAATTAAAACAATCCTAACAGTCATATTGATGTTTTCTTCGGCTTACGAACACGATTGCATAATCGGCAACGTATCTGTCGCGGTAACGTATCTGTCGAATCGAAACGTTTTTAGCAGCTGTGGCTATTGGTGAATACTAAAAGCTTCCAAACTATATTGTTAAATGATCCCAGCCGAACATGTTATATGATAGAAAATACCAATCGGCAAGGTTTAAGACGTTTATTGAGATATGGCACTAAATGTTGGTAACGTATCTGTCGAAAAGTAACGTACCACTCCGTGGGCCGAGGCTATGTATCGCTAGCATTTCTTGCACAAATTGTCGAGCAAGTTTTCGATATTACATACTCAAAGACATCCATGGGACGGATGTATGGACACAACTTGCAAACCTGATACACATTTTACTTATTGACAAGGCGCAACTTTTGACTTTGACTTTGAATTGTAATCCATCGTTACACCAGTCAGCCTACAATTATATAAAGTGAAATGCGTTGAAAAATTACAGGCATTTTTGGATCAACTCTAGATGGGAGCTATTGAATTTGTACAATTTCAGATGAAAAACATGGATGCTGACAGCCATCTTGGATCTCACTGAGAGCTTTCCGATGAATGGCAACAAGCCATATTTCCAACTAAATCCTGAAAAGTTTATACTAATAATTCTGCTGTGGTTAAGGGGTCGTTTATTTAGACCATTACTGTACCGGTACATGTAATCCGAAGACATACAAGCAAGTTAACTCACGCCCACGATTCTGAGCATAAAGTCTGTTATATAGAAGAGTAACGGGACGGGACTCGGTCCAAAACAGCATCGACCCAACCAATATCGTACAGTGTCATAAGTTGTTGTGATATGAGATTATAATGAGAAGACTTGGTTTAATTAAATTCGAGTGGTATTTATATAGGAAATTGCTACCATACCGACCGGTACGGTATCTCTTAATTCAATTTATTACATGATCCTACCTTTATTCCATTCAATAAACCCATTCTATAAATTGTGATATTAAACGTTCGTTTAATAACAGGAAATAGTGCCAGGTGACCTTTGACTTCCGGTTTGTGGTTTCTTTACATTCCGCACGCTACGTCTCGAAATACTATGGCTTCCAATATAATTTCAACAAACTATAATGAATGAAGATTTTGAAAAGTTATGTCATTAAATATACGCCATTAAGTACGCCAAACAGTCTTTATTTATCTGGGACTATTTCTTTGCGCGGGCAAACAACGTAGAGTTGTGAGAAACGTCATCGCATGCCTTATAGAAGTTGATGTTAGTTTCGCGTCCCATTTGTTGATTTAAGTACGTTTTGTCGAGGTTTTGGATCATGTAATAAATAGAATCTACAACTCGTCCCAAGTTTATAGCGGAATTTACAAAACTCGTCCAGTAAATTAGGTCTGTACCTCGCCAAAGGCTCGGTCCAGACCTAATTTACTGGACTCGTTTTGTAAATTCCGCTATAAACTGGGGACTCGTTGTAGATCCTCTATTTATCTAATTCAATTTATTTTTAATTGCCCAAAATGCACATTAATACAATGCCTGTACATGTATATAATATATAAATGCGAATGTGTCTCTGACCCTCTCTCTTTCTCTTCAGTACATGTAAATGTATGTCCAGCTATAACGGTACTTAAAAGTAATTGACCACCTACCGGTACATGTATAACGTGATGTTATCCCAGTAATACTGCGTTAACCTCCAACACTGGGATAAGGTTACCGCTTGAACACTACATGTACCTTGGTTGCACCACGACACATGCGGTCCTGGTTCGCATACATGAAAATAAAATGCAGTGATTCTCCTCATATCTGTGGCACTTAAAGACATGGATGGCCTTCGTTATAGGTTGTAATTTATAAATAACAGTTTAATACCAAATTATGAAAATTTCCCCAAAAATATACTAATAATATAGAATAATGATCATATTATGAATGCATTATTATCCACAAATCACACTTTGTACATGTATGAGCCGATCGTTTGTTTATATATGGTACAGCATGTAAATAGTGAGCGATAAGCAAAACATGCAACACTGTGGCGAGAGTGATTCATGTCGAGAGTGATTCATGGTGACCCATTCAACACAAAAATCTTGAAGAGGTGAAGATAAGCCATAGATATACATGTACCTGTATGTTGTAATCAACTTGTGGGCATTTCTAACAAAAGTTCAAAAAGTGGGCGTCTCCTTAGTGTTGAGTGTTTTGCTTATCACATACTTTTTATGTACATGTACTGTTTGTTTACATAACATGGTGTTGGTTTACATAACACAGGGTACTAACATGCCAATAACATGCCGCAATTTACACAATATTTATGATTTGTTTAAGAACAAGGTTTGTCTATAATACATGTATAATATGTCTGTTTATGGCGGTTTTAACCGATGTGACTATTTTAACCATACATGTACAATATACATGTATACATGTACATGTACCCACCGGCAACACTTACCCTATCTTTAACAAGATCCTCATGGACATATTATTTTCTTCAATTTTTGGTGTGACGACCGTGGTATCATAACCAAATGGTACCGTAACTCCACCGGAGTTCCCATTTTGATAATGCTGTGGATACAGTAATACAACCGGTTATACCGTGGTCATTACTGGGGTATCACCCCATTTTTCAAGTCAATGACCTTGATCATAGTGGTATGTTCCATATGCATGTACATCAAGCCATCCACATTTCAGCACTGACTGCGATGAAATTTGGCATGGATACCGGTGTACCACATCATCTCCCCCACCCTGGATATCTCCCCCCCCCCCATATATGACTAAAAATAATTTCACTCATTTGATATTGTTTGACCCTGAAATGGCCAGAATTTTTTTTTTGGAGATTTAATATATTTTTTTTCTTTAAATTTTATTTTCTCAAGTGACAATTATTTTTTTCACACTTTTCATAGTGTAATCCCGAAATGGCCAGAAAAATGACTTTTGAGATTTAAATTTATTTGTATTTAATTGTCCAGGTCTTGATATCTTCCCCAACCCAGCACCTACATGTACATGACAAAAAAATCATCTTATGGTTTTATTGCTTTATATACCGGTAGTCATGAAACAGCAAGAAATTAACTTCTTCGGAGAAAAAGTTGTTTGAGTCAGGGTTTGGGTTGGGGCGGTGAGATGTCCAGGTCAGGATACCAGTATTTCACCCCCCCCCCAACCCAGCACCTACATGACAAAAAAAATCACCTTATCATTTTATTGCTTTATATAGTCTGACATCAAACAGCGAGAAATTTACTTCTGAGAAAAATTGTTCGCGTCAGGGTTTGGGGTGGGAGAAGATGTCCAGGTCAGGATATCTCCCCCCACCCATGAAACAGCGAGAAATTAATTTCTTTTGCGAAAACGTTATTTGAGTCATGGTTTGGGGGGGGGGGGGAGATGTCCAGGTTATGATATCCCCCCCCCACCAACATGACAAACAAATCATCTTATAGTTTTATTGCTTATTTTGCTTTATACAGTCATGAAACAGCAAGAAATTAACTTCTTCGGAGAAAAAGTTGTTTGAGTCAGGGTTTGGGTTGGGGCGGTCAGATGTCCAGGTCAGGATACCGGTATTTCCCCTCCCCCCTCGTATATATAAGAGAATGCACTGGCTTACAAGGTTGAGGTAAATATTGTTAGGCGAATGTATTCTCTTCTGCATGTAAATAGATGTGAGGGTTTTCGCTACAGGCCATACTGTTTGTCTGATCATCATGAAATGTGTCATGGATCATAATATTGACATGTAGATGGGAACGAGTCATTTTGGGGTCATTCGGAAAAAAACATGGCCGCCAGCAGCCATCTTAGATTTTAATCTTTGCATGACTAAATATTTTGAACACTGTTAGATGTTGGGAGTTTATATTCTATAATAATTTGTACAAAAGGTATATACGGCTTTTAAATTTTTTTTTTAGGTTTTAAGTTTGACGTGGTGAACTTGTAGTCTGTTTGCATTGTGAATCTCCGATTTCCCACATGCCCTGATTAGGGTTGCCACGACTATGAGTTTTCACAATCGACTAATCGACCGCTATAGTCGACGGTTAGTCGATTAATCGATTAATCGTTTATATACATTGTATGTGGCCTATATTGCACCCAGGTAAAGACGTGATCAAATCGAAATTACAATGACTACATTACATCCAGTCTGAACACAGTTATAATCTGTCAGTCAGCAGGCTGGTCATTCTGAGCCCCCCGCCCGTCATCGGCCACCTACACTCAAATTTACGCAGCAGGTAAACGCCCTCCTCATCGCTATTCCCGCGGACGAGACATTAAACAAATATCTGTCCAGTCAATCAATGTTCCCCGTGAAAATGCATCGCGGTCACGGTGCCAAATGAAAGCATGCGGAATTGTCGCATACTTATTGAAAACGGACTATATAAAATCCCATTGTGTACCGATTGCGTCAACTGACATATTATAGCATTTAATTTTATTTCGCGGGTTTCGGTGTGTGTGCGCGCTGCCTGTTACTGTACTTTTAGTTTTGTTATTCAAAGTGCGTACAACGCATCGTGCAGCGCGGTAGCGGGTGGGGGGTATATACATTACCAAGTTGGAGAATGTGATGTATGTCTAACTAATAAGTGATGACACCAACTTGTTATGGATTAACTGTCTAGTAACACTGAACATTCCATGTCCCGCGAACTTTGTGACTTTGTCAATTATTATCACGTTTTACAGTATGAAATTTGAAAAAAAGAAATATAGATGCAGTCCCATGCATGTCCATTTTGGATATGATGATCGCTAATTACAGATCCATAGGAAGATACGTTTACAGTTAAACATAATATATAAACAATGGCAAGCCTGTAACACATCAAAGGCACACCAAACTCGTTGAAGATGACCGCCAAACGTCGGTTGCGTTATCAAAGGAAGCCGCATCAGAAGTGGCGACAGAACAGGCTGTCGGGTGGTAAATTGTGCTATATACACTGTTAACTTTTACTTCCAGGCATTGTATTTGCGCATAGTACTGCTTAAATAGACAACCATACCCCCCCCCCCCGTTTGGGCGATTAGTCGACGAAAGTAAATAACCGTCGACTACCATGCACACCTGCCGAAGGTTAGTCGAATAATCATGGCAAGCTTAGCACTGATGTGTGATTGGCCTAATTGATATACGAAATTTAATGAACCATTGTGCATGTCTGAAGTGTAATTAATCATACCACGACTTAAGGCCTAATTGAATCTTATTTGATGGGGATATGAATGTATGAAGTTATTTTTATAAGATTTAAAAAAGGCAGATATATCCTAGCTTATGCGTGTGTTTTAGCTGTGGTTCGTTAATTACGCTAGCGTATGCTCATATTATATCTTGAGTTCAAAGAGTTGTGAATTCACTTAAGTTTATGAACAGAGCCTGTTGAAATGTTACTGTGTGGCGAGTCATACTCGTCTTCGAGCTACATGTATGCATGGTTTTATTAACGGTTTGTATTGTGAAGAGGTGAAATTGCCCGAAACCTCCACTGTTCCATTTTGCAACAGGTTCTATTCATAAACGATTTTTAATTGAAATTTTTATTTTTACTGTGTAATATTTGGGTTAAGTTTAATACATCAAAAGTTAGAGGTTTGGGGGAGTACATGTATGAGGATGCCACGGGAATTTTCAAAATGTTAGCCTCTGTAGCCCAAGCCCAAGTAAAAAAAAATGCAGAAAGGTTGCTGTTTTTTTGCATCTGGCATTTCACTAATTTTATGTCTAAAATCCGCATAAAACCCTACTGATATCACTCACATAACTGGGAAATTATCTCCTTTACACCAAACGACAGTTTCATCTGTTTCAGAAGCTGTTTAATTAAAATAAAATGGAATATACAGGTAAATATTTTTGTCTTTAAATATGGGCTGATAGGCATATGTCTACCACATACATATCCATTCAATGGAGTTTCCAAGTTAACGTGTGATGAGAGTATGCTATAGTTCTTCCTGTGTGGTAAAATTCCAATCTGCTAAATGGAAATTCTAACGCATCAATATAGTGAACATATACACTTATACAGTAAGTCAGTAACCCATCAGCAGTTGATAGTTGCACATAAAACACTATTATAAGGCATATGCATCCAATTTTACAAAAACAAATGATACATGTTCCAGCATATCCCCTGTATATCCAGTGAGGTATCATTTCCACCAGCAAGCTATTACACGAACCGAACATGCGTTTTGGCTATAACACATTTTAAGCTCATAACATCTCAGGACAGTGAACTCAAACTTGACTTTCGAGTCACTGTTGATGTTATGTAGACATATCCATGACATATCAGTTGTTAAGCTTCAATTCAACTAGAGTTGACATATTTTGGAAATAAATACATACCGGTATCTAGAGAGGATACATGTATTTGCCAGGATGCAATTGGAAATATTATTTTATAAATTGCTGATAGATGTATCTGCAAACCTAGGTCGTTGTGCAGGATAGACACAATTTCTAACTAATTCCAGATTGATTAGTCTGTCAACCAGCACATTATCTACCATTATTTGATACAACTTGTCTACTGGAACATCTTCTTTATACAAAATGACAAGCAGTCACTATGTCAAACTGTAGGTGTTGTGAGATCAACATATTCATCTGAGTTGATATAAAACATGCATATAATTCATTGATTAGCTTGATGCACTGATGAACGTTATTTTCTAGCCATTGATAGTCACATTAATGTTTGAGAGCTGCTCGCTCTTTTCCATGCACACATTGATCTAGGTTTAAAAGTCCTACAGGTAGTTACATGAGTAAAAGTTTATTTATTTCAGTTTTACATTTCTCGAAGCTTCTTTCGAAGGGTGCCGGGAAGGAAGTTTTTCACCTCACCGTCCCATATGCAACATGTCAGCTTTATGTCACCTCCAATAAAGCCCATATACGGGTCCAGTAACATAAATAGGGTGTTTTTGCAGCTATAATAAGTTTTAAACTGTTAAAATGTTAAATATGAGCACAAAAGGTCTTTAGTAAAACATTTGTATGAGGTTGTAAAAAATATGATTTTTTGCCTCTCGGACTACCCACCCCGACATACCTTCCTGCATCCCTACAGTGTATAATATCGGTAGCTTTGCGCAAGTCGGCATCTCTATGAGTGCATTCTAGTTTGTAATACAAATGCATCAAACACTGGAGGATCCGCTCCTCGAAATCTCATTCCGCCCGAGCAAATGCCGATTCCGTTGTGGGTTTTTACGCTTGTCGACCGAGCAATTTTCAAATTTACCGGCCGAAAAACTTACAATGACAGATAAGATAAGTTTAATAACATATTATGTTAATGTTTACATTTAGCTTCAATCGGGACATGTTCTCCGATCATTTTGTTGCCAAAAAAAGCCAGCAAAATGTTGTAATCGGTGATTTATGTTTTCGCTCCGATTCCAGCCCTGTATATATGTTCCGTTGTCGCCCGAGTAAGTTCAATTGTCGCCCGAGCAATGCTGTTTATATTTCGACCAGAAACGTCCAGTTTTCTAGCGATAAACGGTCCTTATATAGCTTTTTCTTCAAAATGACGACGAAAGTATTAAAGGGGCATGAAATCAGACTCTTTATCAGTACATTTTCAGATAACAGTATCCGTTGAAAACTTTCCCATACCTCATGCAGTGTAATTACCAGTTTCGCGCAGTAAGTCGCACATTTTGCTTTTAAATTGTGTTGAGCGACAGCTATCGGTCAGTACGGTATACAGAATAGCAGGGGAAATAATCAACGGTGATATATACAAGATGTTAACTATTATGGTTTTGACTGAAAACGAGAATTATCATGAGTTGGTACAAGCAACTACAGATTTTCCACGAGCGGCTTGCCGCGAATGTATAATATTATATCTGCTTGTATATACCCACGAATGATAATGTGTTCAGTCAAAAGCCGTAAGTTTCCTTTTTATTATATGCAGTTTCGTGATTTCAATTTACAATTATTACTGTCAGGCGACTGTTTTGCCGAGATAAATGTAGACGAAAATGAAACTGATCGCCAACTGAATGACACATCTCTGGCTCATAGATAAAACACTACACGAAGCTCGATATCGTCCTTTAACGTGATTTCTCATCAGAGATCAGTACCATAGACTACAGGAATACCATAGTCAGAAATGGTAATGCGTTCAAGATCATATATTATATACCCATGATTGTAATTATAGAATCTTTTTCATTTATGTTCTTTGTAATTGGCATAGCTTATCACAAACCAAAAATCAACTTTGACATAATGTAAACGACAATAAACGAATTTGAAATGCTTAACTATACCTGTTACCGGGCTCGGCATCGTGGTCGCACTACAGCTCTGCCTCGGGGTCGCACTACAACTTTTAATGTGCCCCAATAATTAACATTCTATAAATATACCCCCGCGCTATGGCAGCGCCCAGGCGAAACAATAATTTGTACATTAGTATATTACAAGAAAATCATAGTCAGAAATGGTAACGCCCTCACGATCATATTATTAGCCATAAATATAAATTATATAAAATATATTGGTTACATGAATGCACCGCTCAGAATTAAACAACTAATCCAAATTATTACAAAAAACTACGGCTTATTACTGCAGGTTTCTCATTTACCACACCAGAAAGCTTCTAAATGCGGATAAAAAATCGGAGGCATTGTGTTCCCGCCATAAAATCTTCAAGAGTGCATGGGCCTTACCAGCCACTGTTCATACCTAAACATCGAATGCAATTAATAGTTACATACTGCAACTATAAGACATCCAGGGAATACACACACAACGAAAACACGAAATGTGTTGTCCTGCGAGATATCCCATCGCTATAGCTCAATTTGACACGGCCAGATTAGCCTTCCTACAATATCCTAAAATGAAAGTGTCAATGACACTGTAGCTCAACTTGGAAAGGGAATAATTTAATGTATTACAGTCAATGGAGCGATTAGGAATGTGGAAAGTTGAATGTCTAATACTAGTTTATAGACATGAAGAGAAAAGTAAAATCCAAGATGGCTGCTGACGGCCATGTCTTCGGCCGAATGACCCCAAAATGATTGTATCCCATCTACATGTCATCGTTAACATCCATGACAAATTTTATGACGATCAGACTAAAGGTACGACCTGTAGCCCATGCTAAAGAATTTAGTCATACAAAGAGTAAAATCCAAGATGGCTGCTGGCACCATGTTTTTTTAACAAATGACCCCAAAATGACTCGTTCCCATCTACATGTCAATATTAACATCCATGACAAATTTCATGATGATCAGACTAAAGGTAAGACCTGTAGCATGTGCTAATGGATTGAATTTTGAAATCAAAGATGGCCGCTGGCGGCCATGTTTTTCATCCGAATGACCCCAAAATGACTCGTTCCCATCTACATTACAATTTCAACAGCCATAAAAAATTTCATGATGATCAGACTCAAGGTACGACCTGTAGTCCGTGCTAAAGGATTTAGTCATACAAAGAGTAAAATCCAAGATGGCTGCTGGCGGCCATGTTTTTTGGACAAATGACCCCAAAATTAATCGTTCCCATCTACATGTCAATATTAACATCCATGACAAATTTCATGATGATCAGACGAACAGTACGACCTGTAACCCGTGCTAATGGATTGAATTTTGAAATCAAAGATGCCCCACTGGCGGCCATGTTTTTCATCCGAATGACCCCAAAATGACTCGTTCCCATCTACATTACAATTTCAACAGCCATAACAAATTTTATGATGATCAGACTAAAAGTACGACCTGTAGCCCGTGCTAAATGATTTAGTCATACAAAGAGTAAAATCCAAGATGGCTTCTGGTGGCCATGTTTTTTGGCCGAATGACCCCAAAATGACTTGTTCCCATCTACATGTCATTATTAACATTCATGACAAATTTTATGATGATCAGACTAAAAGTACGACCTGTAGCCCGTGCTAAAGAATTTAGTCATACCAAGAGTAAAATCCAAGATGGCTGCTGGCGGCCATGTTTTTTGGCCGAATGACCCCAAAATTACTCGTTCCCATCTACATGTCAATATTAACATCCATGACAAATTTAATGATGATCAGACGAACAGTACGACCTGTGGCCTGTGCTAATGGATAAAATTTTGAAATCAAAGATGGCTGCTGGTGGCCATGTTTTTTGTCCGAATGACCCCAAAATGACTCGTTCCCATCTACATTCTAATTTCAACAGCCATTACAAATTTCATGATGATCAGAGTAAAGGTACAACCTGTAGCCCGTGCTAAAGGATTTAGTCATACAAAGAGTAAAATCCAAGATGGCTTCTGGCGGCCATGTTTTTTGCCCGAATGACCCAAAAAAGACTCGTTCTAATCTACATGTCATTGTTAACATCCATGACAAATTTTATGATGATCTGACCAAAGGTACGACCTGTAGCCCGTGTCAAAGGATTTAGTCATGCAAAGAGTAAAATCTAAGATGGCTGCCGGCGGCCATGTTTTTTGGCCAAATGACCCCAAAATTACTCGTTCCCATCTACATGTCAATATTAACATCCATGACAAATTTCATGACAATAAGACGAACAGTACGGCCTGTAGCCCGTGCTAATAGATTGAATTTTGAAATCCATGATGGCCACTGGCGGCCATGTTTTTTTTCCGAATGACCCCAAAATGACTCGTTCCCATCTACATGTCAATGCCAACATCCATGACAAATTTCATAATAATCGGACCAAAGGTACGAACTGTAGCCCGTGCTAAAGGAAATTGTTGACGCATCACGCACACACGCACGACGGATACCAAGCCATGGCAATAGCTCAAACTTACAAAAGTAAGTTGAGCTAACAATAAAGCTTCTCAAATCATCGGCATGGTCAATTAAATAGAACGTTCACGAACTTGGACATCGACACTTTCTAATCGCTCTACATAAGCATGATCAGACCTATCATCGAATACTGTAACTCTGCATGAAACCCACATCACAAATATCAAAACATTGTGTTAGAGAAATACAAAGAAAGGCAACGAAACTAGTTCGTCAACTAAAAACTCTATGCTACCGAGACCGAATGATAAGACTCAATCTGATGTCTTTAAAATATCGAAGATTTAGAGGAGATCTAATCGAGGTATATAAACTGTTGAATGGTCATTACAATAGCAATGCATGTGACCTATTAGAAAGACATCCATCCGGAAGAACAAGAGGACATAATAAAAAGCTACAGATGCCCATTCTTAACAAAACCATAGGAAAATATTTCTTTACGCAGAGGGTGGTAAATAGCTGGAACTCTCTGCCAGACTTCGCTGTTGAGGCCCCAACACTCGAACAATTCAAAATATACATAGGCTCATTCTTCTAGTATAAAAAATACGAGTTCGACGACAATAATTAGAAATATGTTCAAGTGACTCACAAGTAAATATCGAATGACGATACATATATTTGTAAACAAACATTGCAAATAATGTTATTGGACGAAAAGTCGCAAGACTTGTTCCGTATTATGATGATGATGATGATGATGATGATGATTATTTGATTGATAGAACAAACCACTATTGTGATGATCGTGTCGTTATTTGTTTAAAATACGTATCAATTGACATATATACGCACGGGTCCGTTCCCTCATTAAAATCAACATATTTCGACCATTTTAGGGGACCTCCGCGAATTCGGGGACCTCGGAAATAGGAACCTACTGCAAATTGTCACACCGATCAGCACCAATTAACGAACCGTGGCTGACTCTGCTGTATCCAACTAACCTCTTTAAAATACGTATCAATTGAAATATACGCACCCGTTCACTCATTAAAATCAACATATTTCGACCATTTTAGGGGACCAATTCGGAGACTTTCGCAAATTTACCTCCGCAAATAGGGGACCTACTGCAAACTGTCACACCGATCAGCACCTAATTAACGAACCGGTGGCTGACTCGGCTGTCTCAGACTACACTCTTTAAAACACGTATTAATTGACATACGCATTTTACAAATTATATTTTTCATTTCTTCTATTTGTAATTGGCATATGTTATCACAAATCAAAATCAACGACAATAAACGAAATTGAAATTCCAACTACACCTTTTACCGAATCGGGGTCGCAGTACAACTTTTAACGCGTCCCAAAATAACCGGAAAACCCTATTATATATAAATAAAACGTCCAGCGAACCATGTAACTATATAGCATCTCTAAGACAGTACACACGCGGCGCGCGTAATACTCTATGTCAATACAAACTATCGCCATATTAAAAGTAGATGACGTCATTTACGTCATCGATAACAACGGAGGCTCATACGAAAAGCAAATAACCCCAACATATTCCCCCGACACAGTTACTAAATTGCTGTAGATTATTAAAGTAGTAATACCTCTACTGATTAATGTTACATGCGCACATTATTTTGTGTATACATGGGAAGCCAAATTGACATTTAATAAATAATTAATCTCTAAGCGCAATAAGAATATTCCTTATTGCGCTTAAGCGTAATTAGAGATTCCTTATTAAGCGCAATAAGATCTTCTCTTGTTGTGCTTAAGCTCAATTAGATTTTCCCATATTGTGCTTAAGCGCAAGTAGGGATTCCTTATTGAGCTTGAGCGAAATAAAGACATTCCTTATTGCACATCAGCGCAATTACATCTTTATTGCGATTAAGCGCAATTAATATCTCCCTCACAATATCACCCCTCTACAAATAGTAAAATCCGAATAGGCCAACATGTGGACAGTCACCAATAAACTGCACCCATTGTACGTACTATGGACTACACCATTTGATTTACAGTGAGTTTATGTAATGCGGCTAATTACGCTTAAGCGCAATAAGGAAGATTTTTAAACAGGTTCAACATGAAGGTTTTTGTGTGATGTGCAAAGTTTTATTGAAGAATGTAGCATGTAAATATAATATATACAGTATACCATTTTTAATTGCACTTAATCACAATTAGCTCTTATTACACTTAAGCGCAATACGAATATTCTTTATTGCGTTTAAGTGCAATTAGAAACTCTTTTTTGGCGCTTAAGCGCAATAAGATATTCCTTATTGCGCTAAAACAATAAAATATTCATTATTGCGTGTAAGCGCAATTAGATATTTCCTTAATTCGATTAAGCGCAATTAGATCTTCCCTTATTGGGCTTAAGCACAATTAGAAATTCCTTATTGCGCTTAAAGATGGATAATCCGAATTAACACTCGCAAATTTCTATTTCCTTGCCTTCGGTGGTCAAAAATATTTTAATCGAGTCGAGTACCCCACCCATCAAAGTTCAGAGTGATCAGATATCGATTTTTGAAATCTAGTATTTTTCACCACCGATAATATTTAGTGGCCAAGTAATAGGTCGACGAGAAAACGGCCTGGCAACAAATTGCGGATGAAGATAGATAACTCTAAGTCTCTCTAAAATCAAGTGGCTTTTTTGTGTCAGATAATTGACAAACCGGCAATATTTCGTTAAACAAAATGTTGATAAATAACATGTTTTTGGCAATTTGTACTATAGTTGACTATGGTTAGCATTCTTTTTGGGCAATTATTCGATTCTGATAACTGGAGCCGCATTTAAAAAAAAAACGTTTTTGTTGTTGCAATCTGATGATTATGGGGACCATCGAATCGGATTGAGTATCTTTAATCTCAATTATTTATTAAATGTCAATTTGGCTTCCCATATACATGTATACATTTACATGTATGATTGGTCTTTTTAATAAAGTACCTCAAGATATGATAGGAAAATTATAAAAAAAACATCGCGTCAAAATCAACACCAGTGACGTTGTAGATCTATTGTAGTATAAGATACTAATTCGTTGAACTTAGTCAATCATTATAGGACAATTTACCGTCATTCAGAACGGCCGTGGGGCCAGCAAAATGAAGCAATTAGCTGGATTAGGGTAAGCGTTTATCCATGTCAGGAATCGGAACTCTGAGAATGTGCGTGTCGTGATTCGGAACACTCCGAAAACAGAATAGGTACGTATGGTATTGTTACTTTAAATGCATTATCAAGGCCACTAAACTCGGTTACGTGATGGGTAACGAAACACTCATAACAAATCTCCAATTCTCGCTTCCGATGCTTATTTCTCGAAAACAACAAATAGTCTTGTGATGACATATATGAGAGAAAGAAGAACTATATATTTCTTGTGTCCTTTGAACAAAACCGCTTTTAGAAATATAGTCCCGTATAAAGCTGATGCCTCGCACAAATTTCAATCTCTTACTTTTCTCCCATTTTCGCGCTGGTGGTTTTTATTGATAACGCCATCAGATTTATCACAATTTCACCAGACAGAAGTATCAGAGCTTTATTTAGAGCATTTGTCCATCCGGTATCATAGACAAAAATTGAGAGACATATTCCGGCATGATTTTCAAAAGATATCTTGCAATATTGCGCTCCTATCCACTCTCTGCGCCTTCCAATGCAATATAAAATTAAATCAATTGGTAACGCTCGGACAACAGATGAGGCATGATAACGCCCGCACAGTAATATAAAATAGCTTTATGCATATGGAACAAAGCCGAGAACGCCTACGAGCAATGAACGATTCTACCATCGGACAATATTGCAGGGATGGTTCGACATATGGAAAAGGATATATTATTACGATCTATTTATTTATAATAGAAATAAAGTAACGAATTCTCTGTTACATACAAAAATAATTTGTGAAACATGTTATTAGAGCTGTGAGAAACCAGTTGTATTATAATGCAATCCAAACCTAATTGTGTCCAAAAAAAAAACTTGTTATGGAGCACAATCGGGACCGATACATGTTTTTCGGCATTGGTCTTTTTTCGGCAACGGGAGATGGGCAAAGTTGTAATTTTCAATTACACCCCGCAGATCAAAATTCAAAATTTAAAATACTCCATTTGTATACCCCTCTAGTTGTAGTTATCCCCTAATCCCTCACGTTTTCCAATAGGTGGAAAAGTCCACGTCACAAACGAAACTTGAAGAAAATATTTTAATCTATATATCTCAAACGACATAATTCTATTATACTATAAAGAATGGTGGAAAGTCAAACTATCGGTGCAATCTCAACACATATTCGATCTGAAGTACCTGGCTGCTGTTGCCCCTTACATGTATATCACCACGACCCTACGGTACATTTGACTCCTCACCACAGATCCGAGTTATAATTGTTCCACGTTCGTTCACATATAAATTCCACACCATTTTAACCAACATAATTACCATAGGTCGTTTGTTGAACTTGGTATCTGAACATTTCCCACCAATGATGAATTTAACTCCTTTAATTTCCTCAAGATTATAGTCTGAAATGCATCGAAGGAACACAAAGTCAAACCTATCGCTCAACAGAACTAAAAGATGTAAACTATTTTGCATCAAGATCAGGACTGCCATATGCACACTTCGCAGAATGAGTGTATAATTTCACCGGGCCCTACACCGACAATGCAGAAAAACACCGACCCCGAAAAAAAAGAGAGAAGGGATAGATGTTATTATTATTGCGGGTGTAAGATGGATAAATCTAAAATCAAGTGGTTATTACTAACAATAATAATCACTTGATTTTAGAGTTATCCATCTTACACCCTGGATTTGTCCGTAATGTATCCGTTTGAGCACGTGGAAGTGGACCAGATCTAAAAAAAAATTAACAAATTTCAAAAATCGATATCTGATCACTCTGAGCTTTGAAGGGTGGGTTCCTCGACTCTAATCAAATATTTTTTACCCTAAGCCAAAGAAATACTAATTTAGGGGTGCTTAATCGGATTGAGTACCTTTATAATGATGACGAATATATTGTCCACACCGTCAAAGATATCTGCGGAAGCCAAAAAAATACCAACTAATTCAAAACTGGGGGAAAAGTTGTTCAATGTTCCTGAATCTATGTACCAGATCCCGGAAGAAAATTGGGCAATTTCAGAATTGATGGCGCTCATTCCAGATGAATATAAGCGCTGTGCACAAGGTCATATAGATACGAAATTGTCCTGTCATAGTTCTTCCATGTTATAGCTGATAAAACACTTCCGCTAGATAACATATTTTTTACTATGATCATGGATTGGGGTTATCAATTGGTACCGATGAACAAACTACAAGGATTCGGTACTAGAATGACGTTTAGTGACAACAAGCAAGACGGTACACATTGATGATGTGGATATCTCATGACCCACCCCCTCCCCACCCCACGCACAAATATATCTCATGACCCACCCCTTCCCCACCCCACACACGCACAAATATATCCAATCCAACGATCGATATATACATATTTATCATTCGAACTATTTGACATTCGGGGAATTCGAAAGAATATCAGAGCTTTGATATAATTTTGGACCAAAGGAATTTATATTTTGAAACATGTAACCAGGACTGGCACATCCTGAATTTAATCAGTATAGTACATATATTTATCGATAAGAGTTGAATGTTGATATCTCTGTTTCGTGAATTTGATGGAAGATGGATAACGAAAACGTATTTTACAAAAATGAACCAAACACAGCGTCGCAGAAGATGGCAACATGCATGTTTGTTTCTCCGAATGATTAATCACGCGGTGCCATAATTATGTCATGATAATTGCAATTGTATTGGGTATAGCATAATAAATATGAATTGAATACCATTAATGTCCGACAACGCTTCTTTCAATTATTATTGATTTTATTTCGAATAATTTATAATAAAATGAGATGATTTAATGGGACACTTTACTGTTCTATTTTTAGAACAGACCATTCAGGCGATACCATATAGCGATAGGGTTCATTAGGGTGTTCCCATAGATCTGCTCCGAACATCAACTGTCCCCACAGCTATGCTCCGAATTTCAACTGTCCCAGATTTAATGTTTGTATTGCTTTTATTACATTGTTATAAGCGATAATGAGTCTAATTAACGTTTATTTGTGACAAAAATACACAATAAAAATTCTGGTCTCTGTTAACAGTAACCACTATTGTTCGCTAGTTAAACGATCACACGTTTTTAGACCAGAACATATTCGAAATATAATCAATATTAATCGATAGAAGCATTTCCGAACAGGGGTATTCGATTCATATCTAATATTTTATACCCCGGTAACTATATAACACATGTTTACAAAGAGATAGACCATCATTAAGGTCACTTAGAAAGGCTTTGTTGTGCGATTATGGAATAAAATAAGCTTGCGCACAAGGCTGCACAGAATTGTATATGGATAACGTTCATTTGTGTTGTTGAGATTGCAGCATGGCTATGTATAAGCGAGATCACCGAGACTTCGCAATATTGAATTCATCCAGCCCTCCCCCATTCCGCGGTTTAAATGCTACAAGTTTAAGTTCTTGGGGTGCATTCGATATATATGGAATCGTGAATATTCAAAAGTTCCATATATGGAATGCATTTCCAGAACTTTGACCTGTATATAGCACTTGAACCGCGGAACGCGGGCTGGATGAATCAGATATGGCCGCGACTTGTCAAATTTAAATATGCCACTTGAATATAACTATAATAGTTGAACTTAGGATTCGCTAAACCTGATTATTAATTAGATATGACATTTTTGTCCAGAACGGCATGTTATCGAAATATGTGAATATCGCTTCAATTTGCCCTAAACCGAGCAATACCATTTTATCATACATCCGAGTAATATGGTTTTCATGCACGACATGCGAGAATTTATCTATTTCACTACTAAATAATGTGTAGATATCGATTAGTTTAAACATATTTATTTGTCTAATTTATATAACACATGATATGTAACACATACATTTATTTATACAGACAATGGGATTGGAGGACAAGTGTTGACTTAGAATCGGAATGAAGCTTCATCAGATGTACATGCATGTGTACCTAAAAATGTGTAAAAAAAAAATAGTCCCCATGCAGTACATTAAATGGGTATGACTATACGCACACATTTTGGGTTCTTTCAGAAGCATATATGTAGTTATGAATGTTGTTAATAATAAACACATCCCTGGAAATATAATCTAGAATTTATAATAAAGAATGATTGTGTAACTTAATAAGACACTTTAATCGGTTAAGTAAAGAACTGTCGATCGTTTGATAACATGCATGAGTATGAAACTGGCAACGTTTCATTGCATTCATTCGTTTCCCCCACACTTTCCTGAGTAGAATGTTATAGGACACCATATGCGCAATTCTTTTGAAAATTTGGTAGTGATGACGGTCATGTTCTGGGAAATTGTCACATATAACCTATAATCCGATGGCTAAAATGGATCGAAACTGGCGTGAAAATGTGAATATTCGTGTGTGTGTCATGAGCGTTACCCGCAGTACGGGTGTTACCTTTTTATATAACGGTGTCTATTTTTATATAACTAGGTCTATAACAAACAATTGTTAAAATTTTCCAACAAGTGCATATTAAAAATATTCCAGAGAAATTTTGTTTCTCGTACACTATTTAAATGAATAGTTTAGCTCGGTTTAGCGACTGTAGTGACGATTAAAGTGAAATTGTTTGAGCGATCGCAATTTGCTATACGTCGACAATAGGCAAGTTAAACTAGTTGGGAAGGCATCACGAAGAACTCGAAACATCTAATGGAAATTTATCTAATCCTTCCATTTTATTTTTCAATCCGCCTTCTTTCCGGTGGGTCTACTAGCGGGTAATTGAACAATAAAGCTATACAGAACTCAGTACTAAATTTGAGGTGATAAATACGTCTGCCATTTGTACACTAAAAATAGTAACCACGTGAACGAGTTTGGTCGCCCTGATTATGTCAGGCTAAAATCGCGTATTTTGATCAACGATATTTTTAAAGTAACGATGGGTTGTTTGCGGATACACACAAGGAATTTGTTCTACAAAACATTATCTCTTTCGGAACGACGGTAAACAGGTAACGGAAACAACTTCGATAAGAACTGATTAATCAACAATGTCTGACGTTGCATATATGATATACCGTATAATAGCAACCAACAAGGGTGCTTATACCGAAGGCAGATGAATGACGTCATATAATTTGTTCTATATCCATCAAGATCGGCGGGTATAGATTTTGGAGAAATTGTCACGTGACTTCCGGTTAGCAACAGTGTGGAGATCGGAAAAAACGCGGAATTGGAAACGAAGCATCGCGATAAAAATGAAAGTAACTACTTCACAACTAACGAAGAATTCACATGTGATTTAAGTCTATAAATTTCATTTAGACCAATTTCGTTGGTTAGCTTAATTAAAACTAAAAAAGAAAAAGTCATGACGATAATCCAGACAAGATTTTGTCTTGTCAAGTTGGCATGTCGTCTCCGTCGTGACCACTGCATGATGTTGCATAAATTATTCTTAGCGTTCTGTCGCCGAAAAAAGGCAAATTTGAGGCACATCATGTGTGGTTGCTCCACTAAGTGTCACGTACGATTCATATTAATATATCATAGTCAAATAGTAACATATAGCCTATAATAAATGTATTGTATTGTATTTGCACAGTATGTTCTATGAACTTCTTCTGTTTATATATTCGTTACTTGTTTTATTTTTGACGAATACAATTTATTTGAAAATTTTTTAATAAAAAAATAGGAGTTAACAAGTAATTTTTATTAATAACGTACTCGATATATTGCGTACCATTTAAGGCTTTTTGCAGGATGTATTTAGTTTTAGTTTAAACATATTTTATTGCCATATAATATATACATGTATATATACATACAACAATTGGGATTGGGAAACAAGTGCCGACACTTAGATTTGTCCCGTTCCCAGATAAACAAACAGGGGTTAGAGAGGCACCGACCGAATCGACAAGGCAAATATACATATATTGTTAATGTATTTATAATGTGTATACTATATTAGAGCGGGTTGAACAACGGCGGGGAGTTGTATGCAGGACAATAATCTGCAATGTCATATAGTATATCTTTGGTATATAAATTCAGTGAGATCTTGGTTACTGGTTACTGAGGGGGCGTGATAAGTACTGGATTAATGGTCTGATGTGTGGTGGGAGTTGTGGCCAGGTCGGGCGGTGCCTCACTAAGCAAAGTATAAAGCGGCAAACAAACAAACAAAAATATATTTTTTCAATTAGTGCAACAAAGAAAATGGTATATTGGGTAACTCCCATACATGTTATGAGACTCTATTTTCTCATGTCTAGAGACAAAGCTTTTTGAAGTAAACGACTCGGACATGGTTATATTAGGCGGTGACTTTAATGCTCGCACCGCGGAGCGACCTGATTTCGTTATTTCGGAAAATGATCGATCCGATAGGGAGCCCCGAAATAGTATTGACAAGGTAGTGAACTCCTTTGGTGAACAACTTCTATCTCTATGTCGCACCGCCGAGTTACGAATTGTGAACGGACGATGTAGTGGAGATCGCCTTGGGAGCCTCACATCTTACCAATACAACGGTGCTAGTGTAGTCGATTACATAATAATATCAGATAGATACTTGGCGGATGTAGATTATCTATGTGTTCAATCACCTAATGTACTTTCTGATCACTGCCAACTTTCAGCTCATATTGAATATAAAGTACCAATCCGAAACCCATCGGACATAGAACCAAAATACAAATATATCAGACCAACATATAAATTGAAATGGACCCCTGAAAGTGACCAATTGGCATACCAAAAGATAAATCAACCATACATCAAATGGAAACTAAATAACTTTATGAATCATAATTATGCCCCCACTATGGCGGACGTAGAACAGTCTACGGATGATCTTATGACAGTTATAACTGAAATAAACGAATCAGCTGCTTCAAAGGTAGTTTATAGACGCAAAAATGGAACCCCAAAAAAGCATCCATGGATCGACGATCGTTGTCGAACACTTAAAAGGGACTTAGATAAAGCCATAACAACTATGAGGAAGAACCCACATGATAAGTTAATATACGTCAAATTTTTCAAACTAAAGAAACAATACAAGCGGCAATTAAAACAGAAAACAAGAACTTACTATCAGAATTTATGTGAAAAATTGGACAAACTCTCTACAGGCAACCCATCGGAATATTGGAAATTAGTGAAACAATTTACCGATGGCCCAAAAGAGGGAACTTCACTAGACCCGGATGTAGCAGTTAATTTTGTTAACACGCTACTTTGCAGACCACAAAGTCAGACAAATGCAGAAATAACAAATTATAATTTACCACCACCAAAACAACTTATAAGTAATACAATAATCTCGGCACAAGAAATTTTGACAGCAACTAAGAATTTGAAACGCAACAAAGCACCAGGACCAGATAACGTTTCTAATGAACTATTAAAGGTACTGGTTCCTAACATGGTAGGCTGCTTCGCAAAATTATTTAACCGCATCCTGTCATCGGGACATTACCCAACGGATTGGAGCAAATCTGTACTCACACTTTTATACAAGAAAGGGAACCGTTTTGACCCAAATAATTACCGGCCTATTGCTTTGAGTTCGGCCGTTGGCAAACTTTTCAACAAGGTAATAAACTCCCGGATTAATTCATTTCTTGAGGACCATAATCTGATAAGTGACAATCAATTTGGATTTCGCGAGGGTAGAAGCACGGTTGATAGTGCCTTTGTTTTAAAAACTATCGTTGATAAATACGTAAAGAGGGTTAAAAAACCACTATATGCAGTTTTCGTCGATTTCAGGAAAGCATTTGATACAGTAGACAGATGCACGCTTTTCAATAAAATGAGGCGGCTTGGTATAGATGGCCAGATTCTCCGAGTAATTAAATCTATTTATCATAAAAGTACATATCAACTGAAAACTAGCAATGGTGTGGGCCCGCCGCTACTTTCTACAATTGGAGTCAGACAGGGGTGTTCAATTTCACCTACGTTATTCAAAATATACATAGACGGTATATCATCCATCTTCGATACAGAATGCAAACCAGCTTTTATAAATGAAAACCCAATTAATCACCTGTTATTCGCGGACGATCTGGTATTGCTATCCACATCCCCCAGAGGCATGCAAAGATGTCTTGATAATTTTCAACACTTCGCAGAATCGAACGCACTTCAAATAAATACCGACGAAACCAAATCTATCTTATTCACAAATAAACGAACAGTAACAACTCCCACGTTTAACTTGGCTCATGATATAATTTCACCCGTGGATCATTACTCATACCTAGGTATCGTATTTCACAAGAAAGGCAAATTTGCTATGGCACAAGCGGAAATGATTAATAAAGCATGTAGAGCAATGCATAGCCTCAAGCGATCACTTCAAAGCAAACATGCGCCATCACCACCGATTCTCGTTAAACTTTTCGATCAGTTAATAAAGCCTATTCTATTATATGGCTCGGAACTGTGGATAAATGAACATCATATATTCAATAGAAAAGATTTGGACGGAGAGAAGCTGCACGTTGAATATTGTAAAATGGCTCTTGGAATAGGCAACAAAGCGTCAAATTACGCAGCGATGGCGGAGCTGGGCAGATATCCTATTACAATAGATGCCACCATCAAATTCTTCGCATTCAATGTCAAATTACAACGGCACGAGCGTCACACGTTACTTAATGATGCGTACACCGATAATAAACTTATCAAAGGGAACGTACAATTAGATCTAACAGTTGATCGTCAAATCTATGTTGAAAAGAACAACCGTATGAATCAAATGACTAGATCTGCCCGTTCGGAATATTATAACTCTAAAATCGCGAATGCTAAATCAACAAAAGTCATCTATTCCATAACCAACGAACTAAGTGGTAAGAAAAAAGTACCAATTCTTCCTACTAATGTTAAAGAAAGTGAATTACCGGATGCTTTTGGTGAATATTTCCGTGACAAAATTGCAAACCTGCGTTACCAGCTAGATGTATCAAATACTGAAGCAGAGTTCAAACCGTTCGTTGGTGACAGTCTTAGTTCGTTCTGCAAGCTTACATGTGATGAGGTCAAGGAACTTATTTTATCATCCACTTCAAAAACATGTGTTTTGGATCCCATTCCAACTTCTTTACTGGTGGAACATATCGATTTTATATTAGAACCACTCACAAAGCTCATAAATTGGTCTTTGTCTGAAGGTGTTGTTCCTGACTGTTTTAAGGAGGCCGTTGTGATTCCCCTGATTAAAAATAATTCTCTGGATGCCGACTTGCTAAAGAACTATAGGCCCATCTCAAACCTTCAATTCGTCTCGAAGCTGTTAGAAAAAGCTGTCCTCAAACAAATGAGAAATCATATGGAGAAACATTTGCTTCTGGAAAAATTTCAGTCAGCGTACAAACCTGGTCACAGTACTGAAACTGCATTGTTGTGTATCACTTCAGACCTTCTTCTTGCCAGTGATGATAACAAGTTTTCACTAGTATCCCTGCTTGACATGAGCGCAGCTTTCGATACTCTTGATCACGAAATACTGTTGAAGCGATTGGAAATTTCTTTTGGGATATCTGACAGCGCGCTCAAGTGGTTCGGTTCATATCTCTCTAATCGTGTTCAGAGGATTCAAATTGGCAATGCGTTTTCCAAAACCTTTCATCTGCAATATGGAGTTCCTCAGGGATCTGTCCTGGGGCCTGTCTTGTACTTAATCTACACCAAACCACTTGGTGAGATCATCAGGCGACACAGTGTCTCTGCGCACATGTATGCTGATGATACACAGCTTTACATTTCTGGTGATAACCCCCATTTTCTTCTCACTGTAATGGAAAACTGCATCGGTTCTGTGAAATCGTGGATGTTGGCTAATAAACTAAAATTAAATAGTGACAAAACTGAAGTAATGTGGGTGTCTAAGCCGTCATACATAGAAAAGGTGGGCATAGATGTTATGACTATTGATGGTAACCAAGTTTATTTCTCAGATCGCGCGAAGAACCTTGGTGTATTTTTGGATAGATCACTCTCTATGACATCACATATTAGCCAGATATGCAAGACAATATACATTGAACTTCGAAAACTGGGTCAAATGAGGAAATACATAAACACTGACTCAGCTAAAAAACTTGCTTCATCTCTGATTCTCAGTCGACTTGACTATTGCAACTCTCTTTTGGCTGGTATACCATCTATCCAAATTACCAGGCTTCAGCGTCTGCAACACACTGCTGCAAGGATAGTTCTGTGTCGTAAAAGATCTGACGACACAGATGAAATGTTGCAAGAACTACATTGGCTACCTGTGACAGATAGGATTATTTATAAACTTGTTACATATGCATATCAAGCAACCCATGACCCAAAATCTCTTCCAGCATACTTCAGTGATATCCTTGTTCCGTATGTCCCACACCGATCACTTCGTTCTGAGGACAAACTTCTTTTGACACCAGCTGGTGCTAATTTGATCACGGTTGGCTACCGATCTTTCAAAGTAACATGCGCAAATGCATGGAATCCTCTGCCATTGAACATAAAAGAGTCACCATCTCTCAACGACTTTAAAAAGTCATTGAAAACTTACTTGTTTGCGCGGCGTTTCAGAAAGTGACTTTGATATTGTGTATATTTATATTTCTTTTTTATGTTTATGTCAAGCGCTTAGGGCCCGCTTATTGGGGATAAGCGCTATACAAATATTATTATTATTATTATTATGACATAATACAGAAGAAATGCCCAAAAGATGCGAAGATTCGGCCCGCGGCGATAAACTTATGTAGCCAACTGAAAGAGGCATACCGATCGGAATTCACCAAAGTGCTTACGGCAACTACCGCAATCAGAGGAGATGGTGGTAATAAATTGAGAACCTATGCGCTTGTCAAACATGGATATTATATAGAACCCTATCTCAAATATACAATCAACAATGAGGCAAGAAGTATGTTTACACGTTTGCGAATCAGTAATCATAACCTTGCTATTGAAAAACTAAGACATATCTATCCTGTTAAATCCGAAGCAGCTAGAATATGCTTATTTTGCAAAGAAGGAAAGTCTATAGAAAATGAGATTCACTTTATTACCGAATGTAACGCATATAAGTCCATAATAAATGATCTCTACTCACAGTTAGAATTATATAAGCCGGGATTTTTACAATGGAAAGAAACTGACAAATTTATATTTATTATGAGTAACAATGACCCGAATGTCTGTTCGTTAATATGCCGTAGGATTAACTTATGTTTTAAACAAAGATCAATGTTATCAGCCATGAATACATAAAGGCTCACACCCGCGAAATTATCACCCGATCTGCTACCAAGGGTGTCATATCATAACATATTGTTGTATCTATCTTGTGTATATGTATTTTTGTGTTCTCTTATTTCATGTTTCAATGTCATTATGTACATGTATTTCTGCAACCTGTCCACATTTGGATGTCTATATTGCAATAAAGTTATCTATCTTATCTGTATGTAATTTTGTTTTGTATTATGTTTTATAATAAGTAAGAAGTTTTGTAGTAAGACTGATCCAAGTCCATTGGATTCACGAGAATCGTCCTGACAGTGCAATGTATTTATGAACGGCCAAGAACATTTCAGTATTATCGCGGTCACTAATTAAGGGGTTTCCTATTACTAGGTTTTCAAGGGTTATATTACCAAATTGTATCAAATTATCGAATAGTTCTTGTCTTATTTGTGTATAATGAACACATTCAAAGAAGTAGTGATAAGCATCTTCGATTGGGCTACCACACGCACACGATGGAGATAAGGCTATATAGTTATTTAATTTGTCGAGATTAAGATCGCTACAGCAGCATCTGATTCTACAATGAAGAATGTTCAGTGTACGTTTACCTGTATTATAGTACCTTGGCGGTCTTGGCATTTTCACCTCAATAGCATTTTTAAAAGGATCGGTTTTTAAACATCTCCGCTCGGGTTTTAATTGATTCCACTCGTTAACACAGGACGGGAAAAATGTTGCGCGGAAACTGGGTGCCGCTCGAAAGGGAATAAAGTTGGTACCGTTCCTCAAGTTATAATCAGTTGAATCTTCTACTTTCTGTGGTAAGGCTTTTAGTAAATAATTTGGGGCGTTTCCGGTTGCGATTTTATGAAACAGTGTAATTTTTTTGACGTGTCTGCGTTCAGATAGTGTTTGCCAACCCACTTCTGAGAGTAGGCGAACGTTGGGTACGGACCTTGTACAACCGGAAACTATTCGTGCGGCATCACACTAAGTTTTCCAATTTTGTGAGATGAATATCGGCGGCACACGCCCAGACGGGGCTTGCATATTCTAGGATCGGTCTAATAAACGAGAAGTACATAATTTCTAGAGTGTGGCGATTTAATATGTTCTTTAATTTCCGTAACTGCGATAGTCCGGATGATGCTTTCTTGTATATTGATAGTATGTGTATATCCCATTTGAAATTAACTTGTAATTCGACGCCTAAATGTTGGTGTGTTTGGGCAAAGCTCACCGGTGTCCCAGCAAAATCAAGACAAGGGTGATGTTGGTTGTTTGCTCGGCTGAATAGAAGGGCGTTTGTTTTATCCGGATTGAAATTCACTAGCCACCTAGCGGCCCAGTCATGAAGGGAGTTTAAATCACAATTGAGATTTGTTTCAATATCTTCAGTAATAAGTGCGGTTTGCATTATACACGTGTCATCGGCGAACAGGCGCGTGACCGAAGTATATCAAGAATAGAGTAGGGCCGATAACTGAACCTTGAGGGACACCAGCACCAATTGTTTTGTATGACGACAAGTCATTGTTAACCCAAACTCTCTGCATACGGATATGGAGATAACTACCGAACCACTTTAATAAGCTGCCAGAAATGCCATAGCATTCAAGTTTCAGGAGTAGGCCGCGATGCCAAACTTTGTCAAACGCCTTTGAGACATCACAAAAAACGCCACAGGTTGTCAGACCATCATCCGCCGCTTGCGATAATTTGTGATATATTTCTAATAGCTGTAATTCGGTAATATGTCCAGGTAAGAAGCCAGATTGGTATTCATACAAGAGACTGTTGTCGTGCAAATGACTAAAGACCTTTTTAAATATCATTTCTTCGAAAACTTTGGCTATATATATACAACGTAACAGGGAAATGGGTCTATAGTTATTTGCATCCCGTCTATCCCCTTTTTTGTAAATTGGAATAACATCGGCTTTTTTCCATTCAGACGGGAAGATACATGAGTTAAGTGACTGGTTAAAAATTAACTTTAGTGGTTTACACACGGTAAATTTGGTTTCACGCAACATCCGGTTACTTATTTCGTCATGGCCAGTAGCTTTTCCAGATGGCAAGGCTTTCAGTATGGTTTGGATTTCAGACTCACTGGTAGTTAATGAGCTCAGTGTTTTCTTAGTTCTGAATCCGAAAGTAGGCAATTCGCCTGGTAAATTCGATATAAGACTATTTTTCATGAACGTTTCGTTAATAAATTCTGCTTTCTTGAGGTCATCTTCGATGACATCCCCCGAGTCTAACAGGTCTGGTATGCTGGTATCCGAGTTGAAATTGTTTAAAAATTGTTTGGTGATTTTCCAGAAATATTTTGAGTTTTTTTCCAATGTTAGGGAACAGTCAATCTTTTCCATGAACGTGGCCTTTGCAAATTTTTTCATATTATTTGCTTTATTTCGGGCGCGCTTATAAATGTCCCAGTGGTGGGGTGTATTTTTGTTTATGGCAATTTTTCTTAGGCGATCACGCTTTCTTATCTGAGTTCGCAATTTGGAGTCAAACCATGGTTTGTCATCTGACCTAATTGTCGCCATGTGATTAGGTATGCATGTTTTAGCTATGGAAAGGAAACTGTTAGTGAACTTCTCAACCATGGTGTTTACACAAGGTATGTCGTAGTCACCACGGAGGTGACTAGACCAATCAGTGTTACTGATAATATTATTCATTTTCACAAAGTTCGCTTTGTTATAATTCCAGACACGTCTTTTGGTAGGTTTGGAGACCATACGATCACAGACAATTTCGACACACGTCGCACGATGGTCTGGCACACCGGGCTCAAGTGTTGAGGGATTAAGCGCCGATACGGTATCAGAGATGATAATCGGATCAATCAGCGTGCGCGTTGTACCGTCTATGCGCGTCGGTTCGTCGATGACATTTTTTAGTGTTAGCTCGTCCATGATATCCTGCAGTGAACCAGTCGGCTTAAGGAGGTCACAATTCAAGTCACCGACTACGACAATAGAGGGGTTTAGCGATAATGCTAGGTGAAGTGAAGACAACAGATATGCCCAGTAGTTAGCTAGGCATTCACGGTCCGATCTATACGTTACACATAATATAGGAATTTGTCTCGGGTATTTACTTCGAACCATAGCACATCATCATCAAAATGAAGCTCAGGAAGGGGCCGATAGGAAACCTTGTTTGAAAAATACACCGCGACACCACCCTTTTTCTCTGTTTTGTCGTGCCGGATGGGCAATGAAAAGTTTGGAATTGAAATTTTTTCTTTTGGGAAATTTTCCTGGAGGTGTGTCTCAGTGAAACATAATACATCATATTTTTCAATAATGTGCATGATACTTTCAAGCTTGTGTCGAATACTCCGAATATTGTAGTGAAAAATAGATATTGTTTGTAAGTCTTTTGGTCCTGGGTTTAAATGGACGTTGCCTGATATCAGTAACAATAGAGATAACGTGAGGGCGGATACCATGACATGTCTCAAGTTATAATGTTTTATCCTTGCGCCACATCGTGTACGACACACGTTTATTTTCGGTAATCTATGGCGGCCGCTGTTCAAGCAATTGTAGAATTTGCCAACTGCCTCTCTATGCATTGTTATTTCAGCTACCATGGGCTATTACACTGATAAAAAGTTTGTACTCTCTGGCAGTGGCTAGCATTTGGGTAATGTCAGTATTCTCGTCAGTTAGACATGGATCAGTCTCAGATACGTAGTATAGATTTGGTAAAGTATTCATAAGTGCACAAAATAAGCATACAAAATTCAATGGAATGATTTGGGATTCAGGCATATCTTCGTATAGGGTACTTGGGATGGGTGGTTTTAATTGAATGGGGGACCCGCTACTCTTGGGTGTGAATGGGGGGGGGGGTGATTGTTGTATTTAAAATCATTCAGCCGATGACATTGGCAAGCCAAGCAGGCCTAGCTGTAGAATCTGAATCCAAACATACAAAAACTTAGCAATGTCACTATCTGAATAAAAGGTCGCAGACCACATGTCCCCCGACTCGAGTGGTAAACTTCATGATTGGAATTGTAAGAAGGATACTATTTGCAACAATGTTATACAGTATATAGATGTTGCAAACCACCGCAAAATTTCTTGGACAAAACAACCCGATGAACAAACGCATGCAAACGCGAAAAAATTATATTTTTGTAATTGCTATATAGATGTTGCAAATCACCAACATGTTAGGAACAATATCCCAGAGTTTCAAATCTCTACATTTAAAACTGTAGGAGGAGTTGATTACACCATGAAGGTACCCAATCTCATCCAAAGGGCAAAAATGTTCCAAATTTTCTAAGTCGAAAACCCCCCCCCCCCCAAAATATGGAAAAAATTATATTTTTGATTAGCTATATAGATGTTGCAAATCACCAACATGTTAGAAACAATATCCCAGAGTTTCAAATCTCTACATTTAAAACTGTAGGAGGAGTTGATTACACCATGAAGGTACCCAATCTCATCCAAAGGGCAAAAATGTTCCAAATTTTCTAAGTCGAAAACCCCCCCCCCCCCCCAAAAAATATGGAAAAAATTATATTTTTGATTAGCTATATAGATGTTGCAAATCACCAACATGTTAGAAACAATATCCCAGAGTTTCAAATCTCTACATTTAAAACTGTAGGAGGAGTTGATTACACCATGAAGGTACCCAATCTCATCCAAAAGGCAAAAATGTTCCAAATTTTCTAAGTCGAAAACCCCCCCCCCCCCCCCAAAATATGGAACAAATAATATTTTTGATTAGCTATATAGATGTTGCAAATCACCAACATGTTAGGAACAATATCCCAGAGTTTCAAATCTCTACATTTAAAACTGTAGGAGGAGTTGATTACACCATGAAGGTACCCAATCTCATCCAAAAGGCAAAAATGTTCCAAATTTTCTAAGTCGAAAACCCCCCCAAAAATATGGAAAAAATTATATTTTTGATTAGCTATATAGATGTTGCAAATCACCAACATGTTAGGAACAATATCCCAGAGTTTCAAATCTCTACGTTTAAAACTGTAGGAGGAGTTGATTACACCATGAAGGTACCCAATCTCGGACGCACGGACGCACGGACGGGCGGACCGACGTCGATACACTTGTGAGTTGCGATCTTTTGTTTGAGTGACTTGTGGGTTGCATCCCACAAGTAACGTACGGAAAATCCAATTTTAAAGCAATCCCAGCCTTAGGGGTGCACGGTAAGTGTGTATTCCGACTCGCCACACATGCTGGTAGTTGTTTTGGGACAGGGTCATCATATGAACGTATGTAGTGCTTACTGTTGCAATTTGAGTATATATTTGGGGGGGGGGGTGACACTTATGCGGTCGGATGTGGGTGACACTTATGCGGTCGGATGGGGCTGACCGTGGCTTGGTCTGTGGAAACAATACAGTAGTGGGTGTCGAGTGAGGTAAATGTCGAGTGGGGTAAATGTCGAGTAAGTGTCGAGTGGGGTAAATGTCGAGTGGTGTGGGCTTCGTTGGGCCCTGGTAATGTCTGTAACTCAGGGTGACTCAGGGTGCCACTGGGAGGAAGCCGGAATTTAGGTAGTCAGTCAGAATTAAGGATCATGAGACCTCATTTGATATGTGATATATAGTGGCAGTTGTTTGTAAAGTTGTTCAATTTCTTATTGGATTTTCTTAAGTTATATAATGTGGGACATTTTCGAATTAGTTTCGAAAAGAAATGGATTATTACACAAAGTCGATAATGTTAATTGCTTTGTGTTTTGTTTTTTAAATTAATGTATTTGTTTATTCTTTCAAAATTTCTTACAAATATTATATTACAGTACACACTTAATTATTTATTTGTTGTAATTTATTGATACATGTGTATTGTAGTTTCGAGTGGATCTCCAAAAGAATAAGATGGTATAAAAGGGAAGGGGATAAGGTCACGTGATCCTCAATTCGCAAGATTAAGTAAACTTGGTTTAGAGGTGGGGGAGATACATTGATGCATTAGTTTGTGTCAATGTGATTGTTGTGGGGTTTAGATTCCATCCCAATGGGTTGTGGTATAAAATGTGGTGAGCATATGTAATTGGGAAGTAGGAATAAATCAACATAGGAAAGATTATGATGAGTGGCAAGAAAAGTCTGGCACAAAATACAGAGAATACAAATATTAACAACACTGTAGTCAACAGTAAGAAGGCAACACATATTCATGCAATTAAAGTGATAGTCATGATTTCTGGTCAGCATTTACAACACAAAACTATTTGCTAATTTGATTTTGTGAGTCATACGTTTCTCAAGTAAGTGAATAATATGTTAAATAACCCAGCAATGACTTGGGTTATGGTAAATGACAAATAGCCAGCTGATCTGGGGTGATGAAGATAAGTCACATGTTGACATGATGAAAATCATCATCTTAAAGGTAAAACTTAACCTTGGAATTAAAGTGATGATACATGTGATCTTAGATTCTGGCCACCATTTAAGACAGCCATTTTGCTGGGGGCTGGATAGTTACTTGGTACCCAGCATGACAATACCTGACCTGTGAGCTGTGTGACTCATAACCAGGGCCTGGAACCTACGTCATAAAACTAAGTTTTTCACCGAAAAATGGCGGCTGCTCGGTGCGACTCGAAGTGAGTATTTATCGTTTTTGCAAACTATGTACATAAACCACTAAAAAAATCATTGCTTATGAGCTGTAAAACATTGTTTGCTAGCTCACAGTCATCTATACCGAGATATATATGTAACGGTTGTAAAGATTATCGCGTTCAGGTGGTTTCCGTCACCAATTTTCGAGGCATGTTTCCGAGTTTTGAAATGGTAACGCCTACATTTGCTTTAAAACTGGAATTGTGACATAAATGGTAACGCCTACATATAATCAACATTTAATTCCAAAATCGGCAATTTGGCTGAATTCTTTCTTTCACTTGCCGAATATCACAATTAGTTTTAGGACGAGTGAGTAGTGTATGCTTTCACAGTTAATGGAACTTATGGAAGCGCAAGAGTATAATTCTTCGCTTGCTAAGATCCCCCGAATATTGCCGAGGCGAATCGGTATACATCGGCTCAAAAGTAGACTGCTTCACTTGTGGCAGGCTAATTAATACGTTTTTCACGGAATTACTATCACAAGACATAAATAAATAAAATAATAAGTAATTATATGACCTTTATATATCAATATTATTATAGGGAATAAGAAAAAATGTCATTCTGGTTGATGGATCATATATAATTATAGGCTAAAATAAACCAACGTTTGATAAATGAATAAATCGCAATATCGCCACTGCTTGAGTTGAACCAGGAAGGAGCTTTAAGTTGTATTATTAAATTTTTGTTTCAAATTCCAATGTTTCTGAAATTAATAAAAGAAAAAACTTTTAATTAAAAGATATTAATTAAAATCACAAGCTCGCAAAGTCGCACTCTCATGTACAGTAGTTGAATATCTATTGTATTCACACCTTTTTGATGTGAAGCCAGGTTGTTGTTAGACGAGAGACAATTTATGACACATTACGTAACCATTGAGTTAAGTACTGCTAGTCTGTACATACAATTATCGGACAATGCATTTAGGAATGTTATCTTACAGCCTGCCTGATCAACAAAATATTACATTACCAGTGTACAGATTAAAGGGATGCTGTACACAAATGTTGTTGTTGGTTTCTATAGTCTCTGGGTAGGAGAATAAGGTAACAAATTTTCCATTATTTGAAAGTCTGTTGAGTACGAAGTAGTGTTACGGATGGCAAATTTACCGGAATGCAAAAATACAAATTGTTGTCGAGTAATTTTTGTACAGTTTTCAACCAAATGTATCAAATAAAAGTTATATTATATATGCATACTAGTCCCATGTACTCATTTATGTTATTGTATCGTCACTAGTCAGTGAGTGGCTTGAGTTTTCTCCCCGTATCAGCATAATGTTTCAAACGACCGTGTGTGCAATGGGTTTACTAATACAGTATCCCTCAATTATAATTTGATTACGTCTTGTACAAGGAAATTCGTATTTTAATTTAAGCCATTTTATGGCTCCAGCCACAAATTCAATTTATTTTAAATTATTAACTTTTAAATTATTAAATTTTAAGATAGCCTATTAACCTGAGCGTTTACAGAATACATCTTCGACTCAAATTACTTATGTTTCTATATATTATCGATAATAGATCGTTGTCACCGGAAATTTATTGAAAATGGCGCACAGTAGGGCCTACCCCTTTAAGCGTTTTGATGATTAGTGTTTTAAACCAAATATTATTTGAAATGACTGGTCTGTTCATCGTCACCATTCAATCAACGCTCCCGTTACAAAATAAATTATGTTTTCATGGTACGATATTTCCGAAGTAAGAAATCCTTTCGTCACCTAACATCGTTGGGACTGTCAATCTATTCAGATCTTTTGAATTAGCTTTCCGTCTCCATGCTTTCCGTCTCCATTTGGGGTGAAAAAAAGTTTGACCAAATGAAATTTTTATTAGCCAATTTTGAAAAAAGATTGGCCATTGGCCAATTTGGCCACCGACAGTGCAAACACTGCTCTCTAGCTTTGCCACCATATTACCTGTTACATACGGAAACCATTTAAATTTGATATAGTTTGAGCAAACATCATAACGAACAAAACAAATATGGATCAAATGTAATCCTGGGGAATGCACGTTGACCGACCTGTTCCCGGACTAAAATTCCAATTTTCATAATTTTCTCGCATGTTTTGTTTTTGCATTTGTTTACCTAAATATAACGACTTTCCCGACATGAAACGCATAAAAATTTAGGATATATTATTGTGTGATCATATTTAGCAATCAGGGAACTCGAAGCAGCTTTTGTAGTCTTCCGATTTGTTTACTAACAAGATTCCAATTTTATTTAAAGCCATAAATATGATGCCCCTAGTTCAAAGAGCTGAGGAAAAATTTCCCCAAAGTGCTTTCAAAACCAGCTTATTACCTATTTGTTCTAGGTTCGCTTCAAAATCAAGTCTAAATGACTAGACTATTATTGTGGCCTCCATTTCATAGCTAGTATCAAGTTAGTCGGTTTCAGGTTTATATGGGAGGGGGTGATGTGGTGTCATGTCAATGCTCTAGTTGACCAAATTCCGACACACATACCAAAGTTAGACAATACATTATTTGAATTGAAAAATTGCATCATAGAATATCATTTGGGTTAGCCTACATAGAACAGTTATATGTCATTTGTTTGTTGTAAGTAATAATTATCCTAATATTTCCGCCACATAGAACAAGGTGGCCATTCTAATAAATCTCAGTTCAATAGTGTTCAATAGTACCAAATATGCACCCAACCTGCAGTATTCTTCACAAAAACATGATTACATTAAATTTACGATTTGTGATGCCGATTTATTCTATTAAAGGAATGATTTTCCAATCGGATATTGTTAGAAGTATATCCATAGTCTTAATAGTTGACCCGCATCGGAGATTCAAACTTAAAATATAAAAAATGGACTTAGGAGAACCTGGAAATCAGGTCGCGATATATTTACCTTAGACAATACCTTTATATATAAGGTAGTAAAGCTATGAAAACCAATTATGATTAAAGGGGTATCAATAAACATGGGTAAACAATGAATGTTAGTAAAAGAATATAATTAAAGAAATCTTTATTGCATGATAATGTTTTAACGAAAACTATCAGACGAAACTGGACATATGAACAAATTAACATGGATTTAACCAACGGAAATAGAATGGAATAACAAAGTAATACTACAATGAATATGGAATAAGAGAACGAATGGCAGGACATACACTTAATTAAACTAACGAATATACAACGAGAACGTAAAAACAATGATTATGCCATGAATTTATGCTCGTCTTTATATATAGTATTATAAAATAGTATATTGGCATCTCTATAACATCCATTTGTGAAAAGTAACGCATTTAACTGAGTGTGTATATGTGAACACGGTCGTTAATAGTTCATCTACCGGATTATACAAATGGTGACTCAATTGTGAGTGCAAACAGGCCAATATTATGTGAGCGTTAACGCGATGTGGGCGTTACCATTAATAGACAAATTCATAAAAATTCTTTGTGTCTTAAGAAATTTACAAACAAACCACGGGAAAGTTATTTTTTTGTTATTGATTCAAATTTTATATAAATATAGGGAATAAGAAAAAATGTCATTCTGGTTGATGGATCATATATAATTATAGGCTAAAATAAACCAACGTTTGATAAATGAATAAATCGCAATATCGCCACTGCTTGAGTTGAACCAGGAAGGAGCTTTAAGTTGTATTATTAAATTTTTGTTTCAAATTCCAATGTTTCTGAAATTAATAAAAGAAAAAACTTTTAATTAAAAGATATTAATTAAAATCACAAGCTCGCAAAGTCGCACTCTCATGTACAGTAGTTGAATATCTATTGTATTCACACCTTTTTGATGTGAAGCCAGGTTGTTGTTAGACGAGAGGCAATTTATGACACATTACGTAACCATTGAGTTAAGTACTGCTAGTCTGTACATACAATTATCGGACAATGCATTTAGGAATGTTATCTTACATGCAGCCTGCCTGATCAACAAAATATTACATTACCAGTGTACGGATTAAAGGGATGCTGTACACAAATGTTGTTGTTGGTTTCTATAGTCTCTGGGTGGGAGAATAAGGTAAAAAAAATTCCATTATTTGAAAGTCTGTTGAGTACGAAGTAGTGTTACGGATGGCAAATTTACCGGAATGCAAAAATACAAATTGTTGTTGTCGAGTAATTTTTGTACAGTTTTCAACCAAATGTATCAAATAAAAGTTATATTATATATGCATACTAGTCCCATGTACTCATTTATGTTATTGTATCGTCACTAGTCAGTGAGTGGCTTGAGTTTTCTCCCCGTATCAGCATAATGTTTCAAACGACCGTGTGTGCAATGGGTTTACTAATACAGTATCCCTCAATTATAATTTGATTACGTCTTGTACAAGGAAATTCGTATTTTAATTTAAGCCATTTTATGGCTCCAGCCACAAATTCAATTTATTTTAAATTATTAACTTTTAAATTATTAAATTTTAAGATAGCCTATTAACCTGAGCGTTTACAGAATACATCTTCGACTCAAATTACTTATGTTTCTATATATTATCGATAATAGATCGTTGTCACCGGAAATTTATTGAAAATGGCGCACAGTAGGGCCTACCCCTTTAAGCGTTTTGATGATTAGTGTTTTAAACCAAATATTATTTGAAATGACTGGTCTGTTCATCGTCACCATTCAATCAACGCTCCCGTTACAAAATAAATTATGTTTTCATGGTACGATATTTCCGAAGTAAGAAATCCTTTCGTCACCTAACATCGTTGGGACTGTCAATCTATTCAGATCTTTTGAATTAGCTTTCCGTCTCCATGCTTTCCGTCTCCATTTGGGGTGAAAAAAAGTTTGACCAAATGAAATTTTTATTAGCCAATTTTGAAAAAAGATTGGCCATTGGCCAATTTGGCCACCGACAGTGCAAACACTGCTCTCTAGCTTTGCCACCATATTACCTGTTACATACGGAAACCATTTAAATTTGATATAGTTTGAGCAAACATCATAACGAACAAAACAAATATGGATCAAATGTAATCCTGGGGAATGCACGTTGACCGACCTGTTCCCGGACTAAAATTCCAATTTTCATAATTTTCTCGCATGTTTTGTTTTTGCATTTGTTTACCTAAATATAACGACTTTCCCGACATGAAACGCATAAAAATTTAGGATATATTATTGTGTGATCATATTTAGCAATCAGGGAACTCGAAGCAGCTTTTGTAGTCTTCCGATTTGTTTACTAACAAGATTCCAATTTTATTTAAAGCCATAAATATGATGCCCCTAGTTCAAAGAGCTGAGGAAAAATTTCCCCAAAGTGCTTTCAAAACCAGCTTATTACCTATTTGTTCTAGGTTCGCTTCAAAATCAAGTCTAAATGACTAGACTATTATTGTGGCATCCATTTCATAGCTAGTATCAAGTTAGTCGGTTTCAGGTTTATATGGGAGGGGGTGAAGTGGTGTCATGTCAATGCTCTAGTTGATCAAATTCCGACACACATACCAAAGTTAGACAATACATTATTTGAAATGAAAAATTGCATCATAGAATATCATTTGGGTTAGCCTACATAGAACAGTTATATGTCATTTGTTTGTTGTAAGTAATAATTATCCTAATATTTCCGCCACATAGAACAAGGTGGCCATTCTAATAAATCTCAGTTCAATAGTGTTCAATAGTACCAAAATATGCACCCAACCTGCAGTATTCTTCACAAAAACATGATTACATTAAATTTACGATTTGTGATGCCGATTTATTCTATTAAAGGAATGATTTTCCAATCGGATATTGTTAGAAGTATATCCATAGTCTTAATAGTTGACCCGCATCGGAGATTCAAACTTAAAATATAAAAAATGGACTTAGGAGAACCTGGAAATCAGGTCGCGATATATTTACCTTAGACAATACCTTTATATATAAGGTAGTAAAGCTATGAAAACCAATTATGATTAAAGGGGTATCAATAAACATGGGTAAACAATGAATGTTAGTAAAAGAATATAATTAAAGAAATCTTTATTGCATGATAATGTTTTAACGAAAACTATCAGACGAAACTGGACATATGAACAAATTAACATGGATTTAACCAACGGAAATAGAATGGAATAACAAAGTAATACTACAATGAATATGGAATAAGAGAACGAATGGCAGGACATACACTTAATTAAACTAACGAATATACAACGAGAACGTAAAAACAATGATTATGCCATGAATTTATGCTCGTCTTTATATATAGTATTATAAAATAGTATATTGGCATCTCTATAACATCCATTTGTGAAAAGTAACGCATTTAACTGATTGTGTATATGTGAACACGGTCGTTAATAGTTCATCTACCGGATTATACAAATGGTGACTCAATTGTGAGTGCAAACAGGCCAATATTATGTGAGCGTTAACGCGATGTGGGCGTTACCATTAATAGACAAATTCATAAAAATTCTTTGTGTCTTAAGAAATTTACAAACAAACCACGGGAAAGTTAATTTTTTGTTATTGATTCAAATTTTAGCATTTATAATATCCCGAAACTCAATGTATACGGTTTTTAAATGAGTTTAGGGCGCGGAGAACATGAAATGTTGGCGTTAACACCTGCACGAAAATAGGAAATCGGACGCGATTTTGAATTGCGAACGCGAAATTCTCATTATAAGCAATTCTTTCCGATTTTCGGTTTCTGTATTTGTCGAGATTTGCAGGTGGCATAGCTCCTTTGCTTATAATAATACATCGAAGTCGATTGTATTTATTTAAAAAACGATGTCGAAGTAGCGAGTCGAACTTTATTTACAGTTATTTTGATGTAGGGTTACCCTTCCGGTGACGTAGGTTCCAGGCCCTGATAACGTGCACTTTCTGAATCACACAGTCCACACATCAGCCACTGTCATGCTAGGCAGCAAGCAACATTACTGTATACATATATATATTTTGGAGTATTGGATACGGTGGGATTTTCAAAGTTATTCGTAACATGTATGACTCAACTAAATCTTGTGTATTGAAAGGTGACGTAAGATCTGAGTATTTTATATCTAATATAGGTGTTAAACAGGGTGATAACCTGTCACCTTTACTCTTTTCAATGTATTTGAATGATCTTGAAGACTTTTTAGAAAATTGCGCTGTGGATGGACTCAAGTACTTGAATGATCAAGCCTTCAAACAGATTGGTTGTTATCTGAAACTTTGGTGCATCTTGTACGCTGATGACACCGCTTTATTGGCGGATAACCCTACTGATATGCAGCGACTTCTTGATGCATTCGCAGACTATTGCGAATCATGGGAACTTACCGTCAACGTACAAAAGACAAAGGTTATGGTTTTCGGAAATAAACGTATTCACACGCCCCCAAAGTTCATCTTGAACGGCAACGAGCTTGAAATTGTTGACGAATTTACATACCTTGGTATTGACTTGTTCTTTAACGGCAGATTTTGTCGTGCAGTCAAGAAAACTCGGATAAAAGCTACTAAAGCAATGTAGCGCTACTTTCGAAAGTGCGTAATCTTCATTTATCTGTCGATTTATCTTTGAAACTGTTTGACTAATTAGTCCAACCGATTTTATTGTACGGTTGTGAGATTTGGGGGTTCGAAAATTGTCGCGATATTGAAACGGTACATTTAGGATTTTGTAAAACATTGACGAATATGAAAAGTAGCACGCCGAGTTATATGGTTTATGGAGAGTTAGGCCGATGGTCTCTCTCTATTGAGATCAAGAAGAGAATGATCTCATATTGGTGCCGTATTATAAAGAAAGATACAGGTATAACATCAGTACTTTATAAATTATTGCTTGAATTGCACAAAACTAAACGCGTACGTTATATTGATCATATTTCAGGAGTTCTCGAGTCCGCAAATCTCAATGATAACTGGGACAACCAAACTCCTCTGCCATGCGGCAGTGGCTATTCGCCACCCGGGTGGCGAATAGTCATTTCTC